>SNQJ01S0094804.1:0-16536 GCA_010110895.2 Picea sitchensis
TTTGACTCCATTTACCCAAGGCACTAGTCTAATTTTGCAACGTTGAGTCTTTGTTGTCAAAACAATCTTTCAAACACTCTTGAATTGAAACCCTAACTAACCCTAGCATCATACTAACCCTGGCTAGTTGATGACGTCTTGCCTCTTTTTAACCTTTGCTTAGCATTAAATTTGCGGCTGAGTCATCTATTGATAGACATATAAGTGTTGAGTAATTTCATTGGATTTAAAAGCAAAACGTTCACTTTATTGTCTAGCTAACCTAACCCTAACCCTAAGATGACGTCACACCTATTTTGAACTCTTGTTTGGCTTGAAACGTTGTGGTATTGTCATCCATTGATAGAATTTGAGTCGTTGATCACTTTCATTAGCTGATTTAGCAAAACGTTCTTCTCATTGTCTACCAAAATTTAAACATACAAGCTTGACGTCACCCTCAAATTGTATAGTGACGCAGCAACAATATTTATATATGAGCATATTTAATGCATTGTGAGAACATAAAGATTAATTTTGTATATTGAATGCTCTATCACTTGTATTTATTGAAGAAGTAATATTATAAGGCATTGTCTTTGTTTGCAATCATTGACTTCGTCAATAATTACATTTATCATCGCTCATATATATATTGAAGATAGTCATTAGCAATTGAAGTACTAACCACTGCTTGCACGTTTTAGTTTTATTTGCCTTGTCTCGCAAACAGGTGCCCTTTTCAGTGGAATACCTTCTTTTGACTATCTCTCTTGGCAGTAATCTTATAAGGCATTGCCTTTGTTTATAAATCATTGACTTCACAATAATTACATTTATCATCGCCATATATATATTGAAGATAGTCATTAGTACTTCAAAATACTAATCCATCGCTGGGTAACGCTTTAGTTTTATTTGCCTGTCTCGCAAACAAGTGCGTCTTTTCGAATACCTTTTGACTATCTCTTGCAGTAATCAGGAAAGGGAACTCTTATCTTGATCCTTTAAAACCTTAAGACCTTTCAGAACACCAGATTACTAGGGACGCCTCCCTGGGATTAGCCACTCAATAGAAAGAGCTCCCCATCGAGGTGACAGCAGGAAGCCCCGGCGCCGCTTTGAGTCTACCTGCTACCAAGCTTCATCCCTACAAACTGAGCCATAACAGTCCCCTTATTTCTTGCCGAGAAGCCTTTTTTTGCTTTCTTGGGGATCCCTAGGCTAAGCATCTGAAGGTTTTTATCTTTTGGCCGCTTGCTTTACCTTCTAGGCTTTTATCCCCTTCTTCCCACAGCAGTAAACCGCTGGACCGGCCTATTTAGCACCGGGTGGTCAATCCTCGCAGTCGCCCTTATGCACACTTGCGACGTGAGCTAAGTCCCGCTCACTTAGTGTGTGCCCTCGGGACACAATGCCTAAGTTCTTGCCCACACCGTCACCTTGACAAGAACCTCTTCCTCGGCCTAGGTTTACTCCTAGGGAAGCCAAGGGGTTGTCCTGTTACTAAGTTAATTTTAATACAATGTTCTAGGAGTTAGTTTCACTGGATTATAGGCTATGGGGAAAATCAGCTTAGAATGACAAGCAACAATGCAAGTGCAGACCTACTTTTAAATGTTAAGCAGCCCTTTCCTAAGTCAACTAAGGACTAGTGCTCTAAGGTTGGGAAATGGGGTCAACTATATGTATGGGTGGTTCACATAAAGAAGCTTACAAATGGATCAAATCAAACCACCCAAACCCCATGACTAGAATTATACAAATGATCATACAATGTTACAAAGCTATGAGATATACAATGAAATACAAGATACACAAGAGATACAAGAAATCACACCCTAGGGGCCAAGCATGCCCTGCGACACTTTACCCAATTTTTGGAATCTGCCTTCACCGGCATCTAACCATAACATCTCAAGGATCAAATAAGTGATGCTTCCCAAGTGGGATACTCAATCACTTATTGATCCACACCACAACAATGATGATTGATTAACAAGATATTCAATGACAATGAACCAAAGTATCACAACACCATGAAAGGTAAAGACAAATAGTTGCAATAATGAGAGATATGGCAATAAGATTATCACAATAAGTGTTTGCCTATCAATACATCTATTTCCCCAAAACATATACAAGTGTGATCTATGCAACTAGGTGTTTTTCTTTAAACGCTTAGATTCCCCACCCCTAACTATGTGTGTGTCTCAACCTCTACTTCTGCCAAATAACTCCCCGGTGCTCAAGATATTGGGCTTTACCCCCAGCCTAGCTTCCAAGGTCAGTCTGCCGTTTCACCACGCCTAAAAGTGAATGAGAGGATCTCCCAACGAATCATCGGACGGTTCCTCACTTCCCCAAAGACCCATTCCTCTCACTGCTTTAGATGGCGTATTGTTGTTTAAGATTCCTAAAATGTTTCTAAGTGTTTAGGGACCCTCGGTGGGTCTTTAGGGTGTGTTGGGTTCGCTTTAGAAAGTTTTAGACAGTTTTATTTTAGTTGTTTAGTTGTGAGCGGTCGTGAGCAAAATTGCTTAAAACGAATGCTCGAAAATGAAGATATTACAACACCATTCACATATAAAGATAAAACAATGTGTAAACAAGTGTTTGAACTATCAATGTATCATCACATAAGCTCAAAAGAGATTGACCGTGTAATCTTAAACCATGTAATGAAACTTTGAAAAGCAATGAAAGATAAACTTGAAAGCCTTAGATGTTATAAGTCATGTAAAATGGTTGATGTGATGTGTGCTTGCAATCTAAATGAGATAGCTTAAGAGATAAATAGATTCCACATAAACATAAGCATTAAACCATCACATTAAACCACATATATGTATCATAAGTATGTCAAAACCATGAGCACATGAACATTATACCATGACCACAACAGAAAATACTATGAAAGAAGACAGTCATGAGCATCATCCAAGTGTGTGAAGTGTGAGCAATGTATCACAAACGTGTAAATTAGTTAACCACAGATCACAATGTATAATGTATCATTTACTAAGTGAAATGTGAGCAAGAGGGTGTGTAAGAATGTGTTTATGACAGCAGAAAAGTAATGAACAGCTAAACAATAAGCATGAACAAGAAATGCTATATCACATTAGCTCAAGTCCTAAGCATTATGTGCACCTAAAACATAAGCTTTAAATGATAAAACAACAGATTATATGTATGCAAATGTTAGAAGAATTTAGATTATTGAGCACAAGTGCTAAGCTATCAATCTTCACACAACAAGATGTATGCAAAATATGTAAACAACTCAAACCATTAGCATATGTAAGTGACCCAATTACTAACCAAATGTGTGTTGTGTGCAAAGAAAGAATCAACAAAGTCAGTGGGCAAAGTGTGTTACCACAACAGCTATGGGAATTGAGGGGTTTGAAAGCACCCTCAAAACAGTGGTTAGTCGTGGGAGGTGTGAAGATGCCACCAACAACAACCAAACAGGGTGGGGTCAGGAGCACTAGGTGCTAGGCCTGAGCTTCAATGTACCACAAGCACTCATGGAGCAAAGGATGCCAAGGGAGACCAGGGGTCAGTGAGCCTAAAAAGGGTGGAAGCCTGGCTAGCAGGTGCCTCCAAGGAGGGCCTCAAAATACTGTTTAGTTTTAGATTTAGAAAAGTATAAGGACCCTAAACAATACCACTTAAAACTTAAGCCTTCGTACTTTTGTAACTTGGCATAAGTATGAAAGCTTAGAATGATTATACAACTTAGCAAGTAAATTAGATCACCATATGCAAACTAAGATCAGCTAAATAACTTCAAGAAATGATAAATCTAAAACATATAAACCAATGAAGCTATCTTAACTACAAACAATGATAGATAAGAGCATATGAAAAGCAAAGAAAAATGAAACTAAGCTTGAGAGTGTAGATCTATCTAAGATATACCAATGAATAAAGAATGAAAGAATGATACAAAGAATAACTAGATCTAAGTGTTATATTAACAAAGAATGATTAGATCTAAAATAAGCTAATTTTTAGAGATCTAACCCAAGGAAAAACTTCAGAAAATTGTAAGATCATGGAGAATAGAGAGATGTTATCCAAGCTCAAGAAGAGCAAGCTTGGAAGCCCCCTAGGTGTTGTATGCAGCAAACACCTTCAATATATGACGCTGCCATGCAAAAACAACAAGCAAAAGCATGTCGATAACGCCGTGAAACACTGTTAGGGTGATAGAAATTTTTCTCAGAAACACGTAAAATTTCTAGTCAACAAATGATAGATAAAATTATAGATTTGACCTATCTAGCACCAATATATTAGCTGAAAAATAAGCTGAAATGGATGAGCAAAAGAATATGGTAAAGGAAAGAAGTTTTGGAGTTTTTGTGAGCTTCAAGAGTAGGTTTCTCCACAAGCACACCCAAGTGAAACCCCTTGATGATGACCTGAAAAAACTTAGTACAAAAAAGAGTATGGTATAGATAGTTTTCTCTGATAAACACAGAGGAGATAAACTACAATCCTAAGTTATATCAAAGATGAACATAAACCAGTTAAGGATAACATTAAACTAGTTTACTCAAGCAAAGATAACTTGGAAAATTCCAAGATTCAAACCATAAACCAATCTATACAAAGTTTAGACAATATCACCCCATATGCTTGGAATGTAAAGCAACAAGATTAACACACCAATGATCCTCCAAAGATTTCTTCTTCATTACCAAAATATTAGAGAGTTGTTGTAGCCAATTAAGTTTGCTACAATACCCAAGAGCAATGAATGGATGGCAAGATGGTACAAGAGCAAGAAGATGAGCAATGAGAAATTTCTGTTATTGGCTGAGTTAGTACAAAGAAAAGGTGAAGAAAGAATGAGGGGAGGGTTCCTTTATACCTCTAGAGGCCAAAGGAAGTGGTTTGGATCAATGCTAAGTGTTAGTTTGAGAGAGCTTGAGCAAATCTCCCTGAAGAAAGGGGCACACCATCTAGGGGTTTTGAAAACTAGATCTATGGTGTAGGAAAGTAAGAGGTGGAGAGGCCTTTGGGATTGATGCCATGAGGAGAGGGGTCCAAAGCTAATTTTTAGAAAATCATTTGTGGAGTTTCAAGAAGAGGGGGGCGTAACTCCTTGGAGGCCCCAAAAAAGTGTGAAAATGAAGAAATGAGGGGAATTTAATGAAAGAAAGGAGGGGATCATTTAGAATTAAAGTGGGGGTCAAAGGAAGTCATAATCATGTAGAGGGGGTCTCAAATAAGTCACAACAACTTCCACCAATGAAAACGTCACTTTCCCTAGGGGGTGTAAAAATGAGTGTAGAAGGTGGGTAAGGGGTTAGAATTTAGGTTTAGAGTTAGGTTTTGGTATAGTTAGGGTTTAGCATGTCTGGGGAGGGCTCCACATGTGTGGGGGGTCTCTTGAGCTCCCCAAGGAGGATTTCAAAGGTTTAGTTAGTTAGTGGGACGGCTTCCCCCTTAGTGCAAGGAAAAAGATGGTCAAAAGTCAATTAAGAGGTTGAACTAAGTTAGGAAAAGGCTGAAGCGGGCTGTAGGTTAGGAGGGTCTCTTCTGCCACTTTCCACCTTTACATCCACTCATTAACTCAAAAATTACAATGATTTGTGATATTTTAATAATATCACATTAGCAATTAAAAATCATCATATTGACTTCTAAACTGACTCTAAGTGACTTGACATAGCAATAGTCCCATTGAGCCGAACTTGGGCCAAGTGTAGGGAGAGTTATTCCATTCATTTTGAGCATAAAATACCCCTATCTTTCCCAAAGACTAAGTTTTTACAATATTAAGCTCAAAAATAATAATTAATTAAATTAATTAAAAATTAATTAATTAAAAAAAACTAACTTAGACTCACGGAATTCGCTAAAACTGTACTATCACTGCATGGTCATTTACAATAATCCTAAGAGGTTACTCAATGAACGAGATCACCGAAGCGCTTTCACCACTTTGGAGGAAGCCCGAGGAGGGAAAAACTCAGCGGAGATTAACCTCACTAGTTAGGCCACATTAATCCCCCGAGATGAAAAAAACCCTCGATGAAAGGAACTCCTCGGATGTCAACATCCAAGGTGTCTGACCCAACTATGATCCATGCGTATTATTATTATTATATACCCAGGGTGCGAAACTCGCATAAAATTTATGCTCTATGTTGTACCACTCCAAGAGAACCATCTGCCTCTGAATATAGAATTATGAATATGAGTTGACCTCTCAGGCTAAACAAAGGTCAACATTCGGCTCCACCGGGGACGTGGTTTGATCAACTCCTAACTAGGCTGAATCATAATGAGAATTCAAAGACTCAAAGTGATGCTCACACAAGTGTAATCTAAAATTTTAACATTAGTACATATTCATTAAAATGATAAATGAAATCAAAGATATAAACAACATTTACATAATGAAATTTCTAAAGTACAATCATAATAATTAAAACGTGAAACTATGATATTGAAAAAAAAATTCTAAGTACATATTGACATAATAAATTGAAATAATACAAAAATTAAAATACAAGGAAGGGTTAGAGATACTTTACAACCATCCATGCAATGGATTGAATGAAGCCACAAGTGTTTGAAACATCATTGTCCAGGATGAATCACAGAAGATCCCTTCTCAAGTTTTATTAACTTGGAAATTTATGCGAGAAAGAACCAACTAAGTGCCTATGTTCTTTCTTTCAACCAAACACCGGAATATGACAACCTATGTAAATTCTGAATATTCTGCTGCTCATGACCTGTCAAGGTGGGAAGCCAACCAACACTCATAATGATATGACATTGATAAACCCAGTGCTCTTCCATTTCCACACATAATTATGCTGCTAACTTCTCTTCCTGCTGGAGAAATCAAGAAGTTAAACATATCACAGAACCATCACAAGATTTTCTAAGTCAACGCCCAAAACACTGTTCCTCGAGGTGGGTGGGGACTCGAGTCATCTAAATATTCAACATTTTCAAACTCGTCTCCTTAACCTCCTCAAAATAGATGACTAACTCATCCATGGATTCATTCGAAATCTCCCAATGAACTTCTTCATATTTTTCATCGCCGCTTTCCAAGTCCATGGGGTCTCAATATTCACGTTAAAGTTTCTCGCGGAAATCATCTTCCATGATTTTAAATTGGTCATCTATAAAATCGCTCATTGTTTCACATGGTTCTTCCTGGGAGGGCTGTATGTTCTGAATTGTTTTATTAAATTCCTCAATGGGGTTTGATGGAATGTCAACCTCTGAACTTGAACCGATTGCTTCTATATATGAAAGATTTTTCTTCCTCCATGTTTCCATAAAATTATCAACCACTTCATCGTGAACCTCCGCTGACTACTCCCAAACACATTCAAGAAATCATGCAACAAATCCTGTATGGTCCCCAAGGTGCTATCGGGTGAGTCATGAAACCAATCCACGTCTGTCACCAATTAAGGGTAAAAACAAATAACCAGATAAGAACATCCTCATGAATAGGTGGATCACACCCCTCACTGACAAACTTTAGGAAAACCCGTGATGTGAGCACCAGCATGAGTATGATAAAAATCAGGAATGTTATCAACGACATCTTCAGGTATACTATGAGGAATCCAACAATTCTTGAAGAATCAATAGGATCCCAAAAACTCTCCATTGAAAAAAAAAATCGGGACCCAAAATTACTAAGGATCCAACAAGAAAGACAAAGATAATTTTATCCAAAACTTTTCGTTCAAAGATGAAACAAACAAGCCGGTGAGTCCCTTCTTGAAAATGCCTTGTCAAATTATTTTAAAGTGAGTCGCCAGATGACCAAGTTACTTCAGACACACAAGGGCATCAAACAAAGCAAAACAAGAAAGAAAACTAAAGTTAGATTTATTAAGTTGGAACAAGAAATTGATATCAGTGAGTGCTTCTTCAAGAATTTCAAGTAGCCAACAAGGATTTCTCCTTGCAGTATGTTTGATAGATTTGTTAAATGGAGTTGCCACTTGGAAAAAGAATCACACAAAGCTAACCAATAAAAGTTCAAAGAATTTTAAAGGACTAAAGATTTTATTACTAGTTCTTAAATAATAATGAATAAAGAAAGTCGGTTAGACCAAGGATAAATGACTTATCCTCAACAACGCCAAAGATGTTAGTTTTATGCACACTTTGCAGACGTGAGCTAAGTCCCGCCACTTAGTGTGCCCTCGGAGAATGTTCTGCTTGCCCACACTGCCACCTTGACAAGAACTCTTCCGCCTAGGCTTACTCCTAGGGAAGCCAAGGGGCTGTCCCTAAGAGTGCCTTCCACCACTTTGGAGGAGCCGAGGGAAAAACTCATGGAGATTAACCTGACTTTAAGTTAGGCCACATTAACTGATGAAAACCCTCGATAGTGAACTCTCGGGATAGTCAACATTCATAGGATGGATCTATCTATGACTCCATGGGACATTATTGTTATTAGTATACTTTTTCATGTGGGTGGAAACTCTGCTAAAAATTTAAGTGTTTGGTAGTTAGTACACCAAGAGAACCATGTCTGCTTCCTACATAGAATAATCTTCATAGTCATGAGTTGACCTCTGCTAAACAGCGGTCAACAAACCTGCCATAAAGTTATGAAGATATGCATCGTGATGTGTATGTCAAGACATTTGCTCACTTGGCATTTTATGCTCCTGACACGTAAATTTTGTAAACTAGTTTCATAAATTCTCAAGGCTAATAATGTAATAAACTGGGCATGGATCATAGTTAGGTCGTGTTCTTGGGATGTTTCATTGGGAGAGTTCCTTTTCACGCAGGGTTTTTATCCTCTGTGTTGTCAATTGGCCACCGCTATTGATTTTCCATGAGTTTTTCCCTCACACTTTGCACACCTCCCAAAGTGGTGAAGAACATTCTAATGGTCTCATCCTTGGTAGCTATTGTTAGAATGATGTAAAATGACCATGTTAGACCTTTGTAGAAAGTTTCAAGGAATTTCGTCGAGTCTAGAGGTAGATAGAAGTTTTTTTAATTAACTAAATTTAATTAAAATTGTAATTATATAATAAAAATATAAAAAATTTAATTAATTAAATGTTTTTGAGCAAATATTGTAAAACCTGGTCTTTGGGTTTTGATAGGAGATATTTTGTTAAAAAAATGGAAATTTGGCACCCCCACAATCATGGACTAAGTTTCAGTCACTGCATAAGTTTTTCTATGCATTTTTCACCCTGAGTGTCATTAGTTGTTCAACAATTTTAATTGCTAAGCAGACATTGCCTAAATAATAATACTGTAATAACGAGTTAGATGATGTGAAATGTTGAAAATGATGGTTAGAGAGAGCCTCC
The DNA here is from genome assembly GCA_010110895.2 of Picea sitchensis. NCBI lineage: Eukaryota > Viridiplantae > Streptophyta > Pinopsida > Pinales > Pinaceae > Picea > Picea sitchensis. The sequence goes on from SNQJ01S0094804.1 coordinate 9,321, forward strand.
TAAGCATAACATAACCCTCCCAACCTTTTCCAACCTATTCTAACCCCTTTCCCACTTTCTACACTCAAAATCAATCCCCTTAGGGGATTGACGTTTTTCCCAGGATGTTGTTGTGACTTATCTGGGGTCACCCTCTCATAAGTTATGACTCCTTGACCCCCACATCACCTTCTAGGTTGATCCCACTCATTTTCTTTCATTAATCCCCCATTCCTTCATTTTCACCTTTTGCCCCCTCCAAGAGGATTTACGCCTCTTCTAGAACTCCACAAATGATTTTTTAAAATTATTTGAGACCTCTCACCTCTTTTGGCATCAACTCTACGCCTCTCACACCTTTTGCTTGATCCCAACACCTCCTACATTTTTCTACACCTAGATCTAGCTTTCAAACCCTAGATGGTGTGCCTAGCCTTGAGATCTACCCTTATTCTTGCAGGACACTTGGACTAGATCCAAGAGAGGTAGGTTTGCCCTCCAAGTATAAATAGATCTCATTTCTCCCCCCCAACTCACCATATATTGTGCTATTGTTATGCTACTTTATTTTCCACTTTCTCTCTCTCCCCACATTGCTCCATCATTTCACTTTTGGCTCTAGGGTTTTGGAGAGTATTCAAACACCCTCTTCTTGAAGCACAATAAAGGAAACTTTGGAGGATATTTGGGAAGATCTACAAGTATTTTGAATCTTGCAAACGTGATGATGTATAATCTTTTCAATTTGATATGATGCATGTATGAATGGATCTTAGATAAAGTATTTTATCTAAGTAGGTTTCAAAGAGTAGTTTTGTAAATCTATATATGTGGTTATCTAGATAATGCAAGTATTTCACTTTATTAGCTTAAACCTCCATATTATCCATTGTATGCATGCTAGTTGTGTTGAGTTTTTTATGTGTTGAACCTCACGGGTTTCATTAGATGTGCCTTGGGTAAAGTCTATTCTTTGAGACTCTCATACACTCCAAGCAAGCTTCTTATATTGCTTCTTCTTCCTATATTTCTGTTGTAGCCCATATTTTAGCTAGCATACTTAGTCTTATGGTCACAAAAACTGAAAATTTTTCATAAAATTTCTAAGGCAAAATTTTTCCAAGCTTGTATTGTTGTGTGTATCTCTCCTAGCAAGGGAAACCTTGTTGCTTTTGCAAGTATATCAGATCTGATTTGGAGAGGTTTGGCTACATCAAGAGGTCCACACAACACTAGAAACCCATCTAGGGGATTGGTAGCCATCTCTTTAACCTCCTCTTTCAGAAATTTTTAGTTGCCTACACCTTTGGGAGAAAGGATTGGCCAAGCCAAACCCCAAAATCGTTTGGCTAGATTTTAGATTTCATCTAAGTCTTTCATTTTCCAACCCTCTTGGCACAAAATTGGTAGGCTTGCCTTCACCTTGTGCCATTGTGAGTGGTTTGTCTATTTTGTTTGTTTCATTTCAAGTTTATAATTGCCTACACCTTGGGAGAGTCACCCCAAAAATCGCATGTTAGGATGCTATAGATATGATGGTTTATATGTTTCAAATGGATTAGTATGCTCTAGATAATCATCTTAGTTTAACCCCTTAAGACATATTTACATTTACATGCTTTGATTTTTCTTCTGTAAATATTTTTACACTTTAAGCATGGTGCCTAGATGAGATAGATTACATAGTTAAATTTATATCTTAAAGCAATCTTATTTCTGGGCATTTATAACTCTACTTTCATTCTGTTCATGGATATGTGAATGGTGTAGGACCTAGATCTTTATTTCAGCAAGTCTCTATTTCACTTAACACATTTCATGTATGCAATAACATACATGGTTAAGTTGTTTTAAATTTCTATTTGCTATAAATTGTTGGCAACCGTTTCTTGCCTTTGTTTTATCTCTTGCAAAGTTACATGTTATGGATGATGAATGATACAGATATGTTAATCATGTTTATCTTATGAGATTTTACATTCATGTTCATGTGTTATGGTTTAAATCTTTACTTTCACAACACATCATTTCAAGTACTTTGCAGCTGGCTTTAAATCAAATCACACCTTTTCTGAATAATTTAAAATACTTCTAAACACTTCAAACATTAACTCAAAGACTCACCCATGAGTCATAATAATCTTTTAGACAACTTTAGGATAGCCTAATCAGCCATCTCCACCATCTAAAACGGGTTTTGAGGAAAACAACGGAAGGAAAAGGCGGGGATCATCCCGACACCTGTGTGGCGTCCCTTTTCCTGGAAGTACTCTTTACCTGGGCTCGGTGGGCTGACCGTGGAAGTTGTAGGCCCTGCTGTCTACTATCTCTTGGAGAGCACCTCTACGGGGCCATTTCACATAGGAGGAGGAGGTTTAAGGCTCCAAACATAGTGTGAGGTAATAATAAAATTTACTTAACTTTTAAGAAACTCCAAACCACTTAGTTGCATAGACAATCCATGTGGGTTGGGGGATCTTAGATGAAATTGCTTAGACACATTGCCAGCACTTTCATGTTTACAAGTCTTAATTGCACTCTTATGGTTTGTCTCTCTAAATAACTTAAGTCTTTATGAGCATTTGAGTTTACAAACTTACACATCTTTTATGCTTTATGGTGATTCAAGAAGAAGTTGAGTCCCATTTGGGGAGGCATCATCTCTTGGATCTTGAGTGCTTTTAGTGGTTGCCATTGAAAACAAAATTCAATAGAGTAAGTGCTATTGGGGCATGCTTGGTTTATGTGATTGATCTTGAGTTAAACATTTCCTAAACTCTCACTTTGGGCATCATTGTATATCTGGTTCATTTGTATCTTTGTGTAATTGTTGTAACATCTCTTATCTTTATTGTAAGTATTTGTATGCTTGTTTGTGGGATAGTTTCAACATATTTTACTTGGAAATATTTTGTAATTGAACCACCTCAAACTTAGTTGATCCCTTGCCCAACCTTAGGTACTAAATAGTAGTTGACATAGGTATTGTCATTTAATCTTGCACTTTGCATTTGGTCGCTTTTAGCATCTTAGGTTAGTTTTTCCCAAGCCTTCTACCAAATTAAAACCAACTCCTAGGAACTTCAAAGTTAAATCAAATCTAGTAACTAGGGTCTACCCCGCTTAGCTTCCCTAGGAGTAAGCCTAGAAGGAAGAGGTTCCAGCCAAGGTGACAAGCAGATCGTGGAACCTAGGCATTGTGCCTTCCAAGGACACACTATGAGCTGGACTTTGCTCACGCTTGCAAGTGTAGGCTAGGACCATAAATACAACCCTGAATGATTGGCCAACCCAATGTTCTAACCAATGAAATGGGATGGATGAGCGAGAAGTAAGATGGAAAGTGGTAAGTAAGTGGTATTCGTGGAGCGATGATGACCTTTTCAGAGATCCCCTTAGTGGCAACTCAAAACCTATAAGCACAAGCTTGCAAGGGCATCCTCTGTCATTCCCTAGACATGGTCATCATGGATAAGTATAAGGTCCAAGCACCCGCTAGAAACAAAAGAATTAAATGCCTATATTCAAAGGTTTTGAGGATCAAAATTGACAATATACCATGATACCCGACTCATTACCCTCATGGAGCAAGAACCATCTCTCGACATGACCAAGCCGAGGTGATGGAGCTGTTGTCACTGACAATGTGGAGGCGCTGAAAGGATGAAAATATGGGCCCTCCGTGGTCATGCCGGAAGTCGACTGCTCTACATTCCATGTCTAGACATCCGCCTCCCAGACAGGTCTCCTTTAGTTATCCCTAAAAGTGGGATAACATCTCGTTTTAACTCGGGGACATGTGCTCATCAGAGCACATGAGAACCTCAAAGATCTCCGCATAACCTGTAACCCTGCTGATTCAATAGCAACTATCAAGAATCATTTGGGGTGCCGATATCACCCCAACTCATATGCTTATATATAAAATTGAAACAAAAGCAATCGTACGTATAAGTGTAAAAGCAAACTACTTTAACATGCAATGTAGATGGTATAATACAATGAATGCAAATGCTTATGTACCTGTACTTACCTGTTGGTTGGATTGTAGGTGCGCCAACTACCAATGAAACCAATCCAGCAATGCCCCAAAATACATGCCTTTGTGCTTCATCATAAACCAAAACATGGATAAGTTAAGCACAAAATAACATGGGTTAGAAAGTGTATCTTATCATTGGAAACCATAAAGTCTAACCCATGACGCGTGGGAGGGATAAAATCATGCCAACAATCTCTGAGAGTGCTCAATCCACTTCATGAAGGGATCATGAAAAGTCAAAGGTTCAAAAAACTTACTCAAAAGGTCCGCAAGTCAAGCTACCCAGACACCCCAAAACTGGCAAGCTCGAGTGGGATCGACATGATCTAATAGAAGACCGCAAACTATTAAGGGAAAGTTGAGAAACTGAGATAGTAGAATCAAACTTGTAGTATTCAACCAAAGTCTTGGACTCTAGGGTTTGCCCCTGTAGGAAACCCAAAATCAAAGACATACTTCCCAACCACACCCCTAGAGACACAACAAAGTAAAGTAATCGGAGGTGGCCGAGAGTAGTGGCAAGGGTCCTTCTTCGAGAAAACAATGTCCTTACTCCTATCAAGACCTAATCATAGTGGTGGTTGAAAATCATATTCATGGAAATGGCCCATGTGCTTAGAGGAGTACTCATCAAAGTCCCTCAAGGTATGACTGAAAATCATTAGGAAAACAAGGTACTAGGTCAGTCCTTAGGTATTTGAAAAGTATGGGTAAAAAATTCATCTCCTTTTGTTGTCACTAGTCAAGAGTAACCTGCTGTGATAATTGCAAAAGCACCACTTTGAAATGACTCTCAATGTCATAGATGGGATCCATATCATAACCAACCATATCCCACCTATGTCTCCCAACATGTATGAACTCATCAATGTTATCAACCATGTCACTATCTCAGATCATAACATGTAGGATTTGAAGCTTTCAAGGACTCATTTATCTTCCTCATCATAAAGTAAAGCATCATCAAAATCTTGGGAGGAGGGTAACTTCTATCGCTTTTCAGGAGTTTTGAGGACTTGGATTTCTTCAACATGCATTATTGTTTCACCCTCATGAACTGCCTCTTCATCTCTAATTGTGGCCAGCCAGTGGAAGATCTACTTCTTTTCATGGATTCCATTCTCCTTCACTCTCTCTCGAATCATGGAACAAGGTATCATCACATCTGGAAAGAAAATAACCCTATCAGTTTGTTGTTGCAAGTGGGGAAAGGTTGCGGATAGCTTTGTCGAGGGAGGAGCACGCTTTGATACTTCATCATTTTGCTTAGGTTCCAACTCCTCAACCATGTTTTCATTCACGGGTTAAAAACTTGTTCCCTTGTTTCTTGTGAATTTTCGGTAAAGGTCTCAAGGGAAACTAAACTCTCCAAACCAAAGGCATCCGGGGTAAAGGGATGTCCTTTCCTGAGCAATGAGATATTTGCCTCAATTTCTAAAGCCATGTTATAAGTCAGTGAGTGTTTTTGGACCCTTTTATTGAGGAGGAAGCTCAAATGCCCCAAGTATTGGTAAAGAGATACACGAGGTACTTGTCTCGAGGATAATGGCTTCTAGGAATATTATATAGCAATCTCTCAAACCTAAACCCAAAGCCCCACAGCCTCATCTGCTTGTCTTATGTATTCGGAAGTCCTTTAACTAATTGGACATTTTCCAATTTGATTCCCTAACTCATGAGAAAGGTTTCTTCTAACTGTCCATAGATGTCATGCTAGCGGCTGGAAGATTATCATACCATCTTCTAGAGTGGCAGAGAAAAGTTTCATTACTAAGTCTTCTGCATCATCACTAATAGGGTGGAGTTGAAAGAAAGCCCAAAAATTACTCATGTGATAGTTGGGTCTTTCCCCATCACTACCAGTGAATCTAGGGAGCCATTTTTCGTACTTCGGGGGCATCTGTCGAGGCTATCCCGAGATTTTACTCATGTCTAAAGGCTTGTAGTTTCCCAAATCCCATTGAGAAGTCATGGTTGGCTTCGTCATTAGTAGGGTCACCAGATAATTTTCTTGAAATTATCAAAGAAATAAGGGAATCACCCTAAGTGGAGTCGCCAGGTAAGCTTGTAAGATGAAGGCTTCTTTGAGGAAAGGCTTACCGAAAAGTGGCGTCTTGAGGATAATTGATTTAGTGTTCCCAGACAACGGCGCCAAAATGTTATCGCACAGTTTGTAGTTAAGGTAAAGGATGGATGAAGGAAAGAGAAACTGTAGTTAAGCTAGGGTTAGAAGAGTTAGTAGTTGTTCAAGGTATTGGATGTTTGTATCATTAAGGTGCTCAACACATGAAGTCTTAGATCAGTGCTTTATCAGGGCAAATGGAGTCAAAAAGGGGCTACAAATGTTGAAGGGCCGTGATGATAATGATAGGGCTAGAGACAAGAGGGTTTGATGTTGAAGTGTTGCTAAAGCAAGGCTTCAACAAGTCAAACCCTAGGGGAGACGACTCACTAAAGTATAGATGACCTAGGCCTCAGTGCGTCTTCCTCCTTCTCTATCTCAAAAGACAAATTTAAATGGCTAGCTTGAGCAATGAATGTTATGGATGAAGACAAGAGGGTTAAATGTTGAGGTGTTGCTAAAGCAAGGCCTCAACAATGAAACCCTAGGGGAGAGAGGCTCACTAAGGTGTAGAAACCCTAGGCCTTAGTGCTTTCTCTTCCTTCTTCAGCTCATTGACAAGAATAAAATGACTTGCTTGAGTGATAGATGCTATGGCTAAGGACAAGAGAGTTTGATGATGAAGTGTTGCTAAGGCAAGGCTTCATCAATCAAACCCTAGGGAAAATGGCTCACTAAGGTGTAGAAACCCTAGGCCTTAGTGCATTTTCTCCTTCCTTGGCTCAAAGACAAGATAAAAAAAATGGCTAGCCTAGAAGAATAGGATTAGAGTGTTGCTATGGCAAGGCTCTATCTAACTTTAGCAAAACAAAATGGCTCATTAACTTAGTAGGGACATGAGACAAGGACCTTAGCATGTGCTTGTCACCTAGGGTTTTAATTCAATAAATTATAATAACAAAATGTAAGTAAACAATACTATAACCATTCAATCAAGAAGGATTTGTAGAAATTTACTTACCTTTAACCAAGAAATCATATAGCCATACCCTAGTTGTAAACCTTCCACCAAGAGAAATGCCAAAAATAGCCAAAACAAGCTTCCTTCAACAAGTGCGCCTTAGAATTTCAGC
>SNQJ01S0094805.1:3370-17556 GCA_010110895.2 Picea sitchensis
GGATCTCATTTATATGGGGAACACTCACGATGGATGTCAAACTACAAAGGGTGCCAAATTGGGGTTACCCATCATAGGGAGGCTCTAACATTGGACAAGTGTTAAAATAGGTGTCAAAGTACCAATGTCCAACCAAGGTGGACGCTAAGGTGATTGAATTGGAAAAAAGGTTTAAATATGAATATGTGGAGGGAAATATTAAACCTATATGATGGCTTAGACAAATAATTATATAAGTCCATGAAAATAAGTTGAATGATCTTGAATCCAAATGATAACGTGTTCAAATTCCTACACCCAAGAAACAATGACAACCATGTAAAGAAGAGAAAAAACATAAATCCAACTGTGAAAATGTTGTAAAGGGTTAGAATATAGAGAAGTATGAGGTCCCCATATTGTGGATCATTGGAGGATGAAAGGAATTTTTTTTCATTAGTGGGTGATTCATTGCCATGTTGTTCCTAAAAAGTGGTGGAAAACTCTACAATGCATTTAAATAAAGTTATGACCTTCTTGGATTTCACAATGGAAAATTCTACTTTGCTTGAGCTTGATAGTGTACCTTATGAGTAATATTAATATTAACATTATCGAAGGCCTTAGGGAATGTTGAAATTAATTGTTCATTTATTATATGCAATAGATTGGTCATTATATTTACATTGGATTCCAATAATATTAGATACTATTATAGACTTCTAGGATGTGGACACAAACGTGGCAAGAGAGACGATTATGTCAAAAATGTGGCAAGAGAGACGACTAGGTGGAAAACATGGAAAGAGAGACGGAAACATGGAAAGAGAAACATTAACGTGGCAAGAGAGACGTCAATGTGGCAATACCAACGTTATCGGGAAATATGATTTTTATTTTTTTTAATTTCCTCTATTTTCTGACAGTATGGACAATTTTGTCCATAACACCACAAATAGAACGTCGGAATTTTTACAATATGTTCTAGTGTCCTCAAGATATCAACTATGTACTTCGCTTTCCTAAGGAATATCTCTTCTTATACCTTTCATACCTCTAACTAGAAAAAATAATGCATCAAGCCAATGTCCTTCATTTTGAGCTTACTATAAAAATCTATTACACCCTGCAATAAGATCCACTACTACTGTGAGAAAAAAATCATCAACATACAGAACCAAGATGAGTGGATATTCCTCAAAAAGTATGAATTACAAGTTAGGATATGCCTCACTCCTAGTAAATCCCATACTTAGAAAGTATCTTTCAATCCTGAAATACCACACCCTGGGTGCATGTTTGAGTCCATACAAGGATTTATTAAGCCTACACACATGAGACTCCCTCCCATGTACTTCAAAGCCCTGAGGTTTTTTTATGTATACTTCCTCCTCAATGATTAGATTGAGGAAAGTTGTTTTCAAATACATTTGATATATCCTCTACCTGATAAATGAAGGAATAGAAATAATAGTTTGAATAGAAGAATACCTACCGATTGGATAAAATGTCTTCTCATAGTCCACTCCCTCTTTCTCAGAAAAATCTCTCACTAGAAACCTCACCTTGAACTTCTTGATGCTGCCATCTAAAAAATTGTTGATCTTGTAGATCAACATCGAACTCACAACTGACTTCCCCTCTGGTCTCGACATTATGTACCAAACATCCTTGCTCACAATAGATGTGTACTCCCCTACCATAGAATCCTGCCATACCTGTTGATTTGTTTCTTCCTAAAAAATTGAAGTCTTAACATCAATGATGTTACTCGTAATATCCATATAGTTTGGTAACTTATTTGGAGACTTGTGCTCTTTGACCACGCTCCTAGTAGCCTTACCAACATCCTTCAATGTCTTTAATAGCCATGTCAGTCTCCTAATAGGACCGGAAGAGGATAACTCCTCTTACCCAACTAAAGTCTGAACTATTGATTGCTTCTCATCCTTCGTAGCTTGTTGCTCCTCATGCTATATCACTGCTTATGACCCATGAGATCTCCTATATGTCAAGTTCTCCTCAAAATTAACATATTTTCTCACAACTATCTTCCACTACATTGGAATGAAGATATTGTTATCCTTTTAGGTCTCAATGTACCCCACAAATATACCCTTCTGTCATGAAGGCTCCAAATTCGGTCTCTTCTCCACATGCACATGAATGTATACTAGATAACCAAAGATCCTCAAATTTCCTATCTCTGGCTTCAACCCTGAGAATGCCTCCTCTAGATTGTTTTCCCCCAATATCCTATGAGGACTCTTGTTCTTCATATACATCATTGTGTTACACAGCTCTTCTGACAAGAACATAGGAAATTCCTAGTCATGTATCATAGATATGGAAGAACTGATGATGGACCGATGATGGAATGATTCTTTCTCTCCTCATTGCATAAATCCTTGAGGTCTTTGGAGGTGTACTCTCCCCCATTATATGACCTCAAGACCATGACCTTATTACATTTATGGTTCTCCATGTGAGATTTAAACTCTTGAATCCGACTGAAGACCTCATCCTTGGTATTAATAAAGAAGATCCAAGTTTTCCTAGAAAAATCATCAATAAACGTCACATAGTATGAATATACCTATACTGATGCAACTGACATTGGACCACTCACATATGAATGGATAAGATCCAATATCTCTTGGAACTACTCTTGTTTCTCGAAAACGTAGCCATGGAATTCTTTCCAAGTGAACACCCTCTATGCACTCCATGTTGCTCAATGCTAAAGTGTCGAAGACCTTTAACAATCCCCCTCATAATCAAAAAATACATGTAGTGTATGTGTCATAAGATCCTGTTCCATAACTCACATAATTTTTCACTATCATGTATCGGTGCCTAAACACGATTTCCCTTAAACCTATACAAAGTGCCCTATCTAACCCAAAAAAACCATTGTGTTGTTTGGGCTAGATTTATCTTGACATATGAGTATTTTCACTCTCTTAAAAGTAATGGAAGAACCCCTATCCTCCATAGCTAACACTGAAAGAAAATTCTTCTTCAAACTTGGTACATAAAGCACATCATGGGAATCCAACAAACTTCCTGACTGAATTGGAATGTAATTGTTTCCTCTCCCTTCACTGCATGCTTGGCATCATCACTAAGATTCACATGATCATATGAGTCCCTCTTCATCAGATTGATAAATAGACCTCATTATTTTTTCATATGACGAGATGCACCATTGTATAAGAACCATACACCCCTAGTGGTTGTGTTGGTAGAAAGGAAAGAAACTAGTGAGTAATCCTTCTCAAACTTTGATGCAAAGTCATCAAGTTGAGTCTCTATTGATGTTGCTATCTTCATATTTCCTTTACTCTTTTTATTTTTTGGACACTGAGATGCATAATGTCCATCCTTGTGGCATGAGACACACTTGATTTTCCTCAAGCCCTTATTCTTCCCTCATTTTGATGATCCTCCATCGCCATTACCCTTCTTGCAAGAACTCTTTCCTTTTTCTTTCTTCATCTTATTGAAAAGAGCCAAGATATCCTCACTACCTTCGTTCTTTCTTATGTTAGACTCTTCATGAGTCTCTTCTTAGATGCACTCGTCATAAACTCTCTGGAATCTAGGAGATTTTCCTAAGTGCAAAATTGTAGTATTCCATATATAAAATAGTATGCAGAACATAAATATTTAGCTAGAAATGGAAGAAAAAAAATGATATAACCAGAAAAATACTTGAATAATACCAGAATAACACCAGAAAGAGCACCTTGATTAATGATAGAAATTTCCACTTGCCTCTTCGAGGGGGAAACCTCTAGTATAGTAGATCTCTATTGAAATAATATCCAAGACAAGATTTATCGTACCCTCTATTCCTATTTATACTAAATCTATCTATCCAAAAGAACAATCTAGAGGAAGATCCTTCTAGAAGAAAAAACTTCTATTAGGTCTTCTTACATTCGACTTATTCTTCATTATTTCTAGAACATATTAATATTGGCCTTTATTACATGGAATTATATTATTCTACCTACATGAGGGGTTAGGGAGGTTAGGTCCCTAACATGCCCTCCACCTTGAAGAAATAACCTTGTCCTCAAGGCTTCAGATGAGGAAATAATTGTAGAATTATGGTCATATCCAAGGTGGAATCTTCTAGAGTTGTATCTATCCATTGGACTAATACTTCCTTGATGGTGCACTGACGGAGACGATGCTCTCGTTGGGCAAAGATTTCTTGTGGTTGCAACCATATGGAACCTTCTTCAACCAACTCATGGAGACTAGTTTGAGTTTGGAACTTAGTTTGAGATTAATGATAACAATGTTCACATTCCTCTTCGAGGGGCAACCTCCAACAAAGAAGAGCTCTATTACAATAATATCCAAGAAAATATTTCTCATACCCTCTACTCCTATTTATACTAAATTTGTCTATCCAAAAGAACAATCTAGAGGAAGATCCTTTGTTACACTTTATTTTTGTCACCCATATGACCGTTAATGATGTACACCTATCCTTTTTCTTTAGAAGGATCAATTTCCTTAATCCATGAAGAAGAATGAAGATGAAATTTCCCAGGGAGATGAAATTATCTTTTCCTTTGTGAAAAACCTTGTAAAGAAGGATTGTCGCACCTTTCTCAATGTTAAGTGTGTGACGATATAGAATCAACGTAGGTTTCACCACAGTGGCCTGCGACATTGTCATATTTTTATCAGTGTTAAGGGTGTGATGATCGCCCATACGAAGGAAAAATAAGAGCTTCTCGATGCTTCTAGAATAGAAGTTTCGAGGGTGAGGTGGGCTCCAATTTGTTTGGATCTAAGTCACATCCATGTCCTAGTGGGATCATCCTAATCTCCTCACTCTATCCTCTTCATCTTATAGAAGGAGGGGAGTTCTCATGGGGAAAGTTAGTTTTGGAGAATGGGTAAATAATTAGTAGAATTTTGGCTTGAGAATTCTCACCTAAAAGGATTATGATAGGATTTTGATTTACGTTGTCAATATAGATTGTTATTATCTTCAAACATATAGTCTCAAAACTCATTGGAGCAGAAATGTGTGGGAAGAAAGGAACTGTTGGAAGGAACCTGACATCATCAAAACATATGGTTGTATATTTCTTCCACAATATTTAATACATATATACTTTTTCTTTCCTATATGAACACTATTTGTCCATATTGTATGACTCCTTGATCACGTACATAGTTTCATATCGAATAGACTATGTTATTATTGTCTTCGTTGGCTTGTGTTTCTTTGCAGATGCTTCTCCATAAGCCTTACGACAGAGCCAGGATCACATTCGCGAGGTCATGTCTACAACATTTAAAATGTATGTTTTGGATCCTCTTCTTATTTGGTAATTGAAATCTAAGGAAAGTTTAGTATATTGTCTTGTTTTGTTCTAGTTTCAGGGTGAAACTAGGTAGATCAGTTTGTGTTTGCACTTACCGATTTGTCCTGAAACAAAATTGGTGACCATACTGGGGAGAATAGGATTTCTTTCCTAGTAGTCATTTTCCTTGATTTCTTGCTTTGATTTCCTGGGTTCTGTTTTATGAGTCACTAGGAGATCCAAATTGACTCTCTGACTATTTATTTCCCTAGAAAACCTTCATGCTTTTTTATTTTTTCCACACTTTCTCTGATTGACACACCCTTCCTTGAGAGACAGTGTGACATTGTCGCACTATGGTATTTTTTGACCTGCGACGATTAAGATTGTCGCACTGTGTTAGTCTAGTAACCTGCGACCATTGTGTGAAAAAATAGTTTCTGCTGTTTTTTCCTTACCTAGATATTAGATAAGTGTCTAGGGTGATGATCCAGGTGCATATTGGTGGCCACCCGAAGATTCCACTTGGACCCCCACCATTTTTTCTTTCATTTTTTCAGTTTTTTTAACTGTAGCACAATTTACTAGCTTTGGCAGTTTTTTGGGTCCTGATCTTCCAGAGTCGTTTTGAGGCCCTAAACGACGTCTTTTTGGCATCAAACATTTGATGAATATGAGTTCATTTCGGACTCGATATTGGCTATCAGAAGTTGTATTCCTTGGATATATATTTCTAATGATGTATCATGTGCGTCAAACAGAGACTGTATGCCAAAGTTACGACCCCAGGAAATTGATGTACCAATTTACCCCGACGGGGCTCATATTCTGGTGTTTCATCTCCTAGGGTTAGGTTTTTGGATGTTTAGGGTTTCCATTGTTTCTCAATAATATATAGGCCTTCGAGCCTCATTGTAACACATAGTTAAGAGGCTTGTATCCTCCACATCTCTTCTCAGAGATAAGATACCAATGCCCTAGCTAGTTTATTTCCATTTCGTCTGTAAACAAATTTCAGTTCTTTGATATTAATGAAATGAAGTGTTATTTCCGCTACATATTTGTATTCATGGTTATTTGTGTATTATGTTGCGTTCATTCATAAATATGGATTAGTGGTATCAGAGCGGTCTTGTCTTTCTCGATCCTTCTTTGCATGTCCCCAACGAGGTCGGGGTATAAGGAGTTAGGGCTCGATCTGGTTGAACCTTTGCAATATCAGCCTTGCAAAACCCGATGACCACCCATGGGGGACAAAAAGAAATATGAGGGAGTAGGGGATATTATCAAAATATTTCTCAAGGAGGCCCTTGAAAAACAAAGGAATGCGATGATGGATAACTTCACCCAGATCCTTCAATGATTGCCCACTGGCGTCGCATCTACAAATAGCAACCACTCTAGAGGCGCAACCCCTTTTAAGGTACAAGTAAACTTTGACATTCCCATATTTGATGGCGAAATAGATGCAGATGCTTTAGATAGACGGTTGAATCTATTAGAAGGATATTTCTCGGTTCATGACTTTTCTGACGGGGAGAAGATTATTTTTTCACTGCTCAAAGATGCCCCCCATGTCAAGGACTGGTGGGAAACCTGCTATGAGAAAAAGGATGAGGAGGAACTCTCTATATTCTTCGTCATATCCACTTGGAATTATTTCCGAGATTCCATCAAGGAACAATATTATCCCTTGGGGGGCTATGAGGACAAGTACATACAATGGACTATGTTGCGGCAACAAAGGGATCAAGATGTGCATGAGTTGAAGAATCTGTTCCATACCCTGCACACAAAGTTGGGTATCAAAGATTCAAAGAAACATTTGGTGCTGAAGTATGGTAGTTTTTTTCATAGATACATTCAAGAGGAAATGGAGTTCCTCAACATCTCCTCTCTTGGTACGACATATCGGTATGCTGCCAAGATTGAGCAGAAATTCAAACAGAAGAAGCGAGACTTTGGATCTGTGAATCAAAATCAAGTGAAAGGTTCCCCAAAACCATAGAACAAAGGATAAATCCAAGGCATGGCAGCTCAAGACAACTTACCAAATACGCAAGCAAAGAACAACACCGTGAAGCAGAAGAATGACATGGGAAAGTGGTGTGAGTTTCCTAAGAGCTCCACTCAAAACACAAGCCCAATGGTACTGGTGCCACCACAAAGATCCAAAAGGAAGAACTGGAATATGTAGAGGAGGAGGAGCGTCTCTTCCACTCCCAGATGTGGGTAAAGGGTTCCCTGCTATAGTTCATTTTTGACATTGGGAGCCAAAAGAACCTCATTTCAGTAGAGGTCGTGAAGCAATTGGGTTTGCCGACCACAACACACCCACAGTCGTAAAGTATCGGATGGCTTCAACAAGGATGGTATCTCCGCTTTAGCCAACAATGTTTCCTTCCCTAAAGCATCAAGCCCTTCACTGATGAGGTATTATGTGGCATTCCTCCTCTTGATGTTTGTGATGTATTATTAGGCCAACCATACTTGTGGAAGTGACATGCTATGTATGAGTCTCGACCTTGCACTATTATTGTTACCTTGGAATATAAGTTTTACAGGATACCAGAGGTACCATCGTCTGCTGCTATCTCTTTGGATATTGCAAAATAATGTAGTAAGATCATTTCCAAAACTAGGAAATGTGTTTTTCTAATGATTCTCCCTCAGCGAAAGAAGAAGACTATGGCCACGACCTCCAGACAGAGCCCCTATGCATGACAACAACAAATGGACAAGATTGTGGAGTATAGGGAAATCTTCAACTCACAATAGAGGTGCCTCTGCACTACTAGGTCAAGCACCTCATCGATCTGAAACCTAGGTGCACCTTTGCCCAATGGATCGACCTATCGATGCTCTGTTCTGGAGAACGATGAAATCAAGAGGCAGATTCATGAGTTGTTTTAGGAAGGTCATATATGACAAAGTTCATCGCCCTATGGGAGCCCAATCATGTTGGTGCAGAAGAAGGATTGGAATTGGAGACTCTATATTAACTATCGGGCGCTGAACAAGATCATTATCCAGAATAGGTACCCGATCCCACAGATTGATGACCTTCTTGACCAACTCAAAGGGGAAAAATATTTCAGCAAGATTGACTTGAAGTACGGGTATCACCAGGTACAAATCAAATCATCTGATGTGTGGAAGACTGCCTTCAAAGCCAAGGAGGGCATTTTGAAATGGTTGGTCATGACTTTCGGGTTGACGAATTATCCTGCAAACTTTATTAGGATGATGGAAGACATCTTGCGTCCATTCACCAACTCATTTTTAGTAGTGTACTTGGATGATATATTGATCTTCAGCTAGACTTAGGAAGAGCACCTCCACCACATCCAATAGGTCCTCCAAACACTGCAGAAACACAAGTTGTGTGCAATTTTGAGAAGTGAACTTTTGGCATGACCTAGGTTTAGTATCTGGGATACATTATTTATAAGTGTGCGGGTGCAAGTGGATTCAACAAAGATCCAACTCATCCAGGATTGACCAACCCCGACCACTCTAACAGACCTTCGTAGCTTTCTGGGTCTTGCTAATTTCTACCGCAGGTTCATGTTGGGATTATCTCATATCACTTGGCCCTTGAGTCAAGTCATGAAGGGAAGAGAGAAAGAAAAAATATTTTGGTCGGAATCTCAATAGAAGGAGTTCGTAGAATTGAAACAATGCCTCTGGTGTGCCCTAGTGTTGGCATTACCATACTTGAAACAACCATTTGAGATCGAGATAGATTCTTCTGACTATGCTATTAGGGCAGTTCTTAATCAACAAAGGCATCGAGTGGCATATTACAGTGCGACATTGTTCGAAAGTATCCCACTTATGACAAAGAAATGTATTCCAAACGATCATCCACACAGACCACCGACCACTGCAATTCACATAGACACAAGGGAAGTTGCAGAACAATCGCCATTAGAAGTGGTCCACATATCTGCAACAGTTTCATTTGAACATCATGTACAAGAAGGACAACACCAATAATTTTGCAGATTGCCTTAGTCGACCACCGATCGTGGTGATGACCACCGTGCTCAACTCTTGTGGGCACGAGACTTTTGATTGGCCACTTCTTTAAAAGAGTGATCCAGAATTCGACCACACATAAAAGATTCTCTTGGAGCATAACCGAGTTCCAAATTTTCACCTCCAGGATGCACTACTATGTCACCTGGGACACCTTTGTGTTCATTCAAGCGAGCCTGACAAGATGATTTGGGAAGAGCACTAGAGTCGGGCTGTTGGGAATTTTGGGGTCGAGAAAACAAGGGCAGTACTACAGAAGTATTTCTCTTGTCCAAACCTTCGACAGGATGTCAAGAAGTACATTAGATCCTGCACTTCCTGTCCCATTGGCAAACCAACCATCAAGAAGAAAGGCCTCTATACTCTATTTCCTACCCCTAGTCGACCTTAGGAATCCATCTCCATGGATTACATGTCACGCCTTCCTTCTACTAAGCATATAAACGATTTTTTTTTCGTGGTCGTCGAAAAATTCTCAAAGATGACCATTATGGCAGCCTACAAGAAGAATATCACAGCAGAAGCCACTTCTAAACTCTTCCTTGAACGAGTGTGGGTACACTTTGATATCCCACAGTCTATCATCTCAGATCAGGATAGCATGCTCCTCAGTACATTTTGGTCTAGCCTTTGTTCAATGTTGGACACCAAGCTCACCAAGTCCACAACTTTCCATCCCCAAACTGATGGCCAGACATAGGTCGTCAACATGATGATCATACAAATTTTGTGCATGTATAACTCAAATCATCCACGCACATGTGATGAGAGCCTCCCCTATGTAGAACATAGCTATAACTGGGCCCTCCATAACTCAACCGACCACATCCCCTTTCAGGTGGGCTTGGGATTCAATCCACTATGTCTCATTGACGTAGCCATGCCCTTTGCAACTACTCACGTTGATTCAGCTCATGTCCAGTCTGAAGCTGCCAAGGCGAACAACTTCATTGAGCACATTCAACATATTCGCCAACAAGTTCATGACATATTGGACAGAGCCAATGCTAAGTACAAGAAATGACATGATCAACATCAGGTGCAACACAACTTCCAGGTGGGCGACAAAGCATGGCTACATTTGAAGAAGGAGCACCTCGATGGACCCCACTGCAAGCTTCGCCCACTCAGATATGGGCCATACACCATCACCAAGGCTATAAACATAGTTACCAACTTAATGATAACTGTGACCTCAAAACGAGAACTCTGGCCCAAAAAACCCATATTTTTGCATAAAAAACATCAAAATCAACCCCCAAATCAAAAAGTTGTGCTACTAGTAGCACCATTTTTTAAAATGGGGTCAAAATTACAACATTTTTCAAACATGGCCTTCAAGACTTGACAGTGGCTCAAAAAAACCTTAAAATCAACACCTAAAAACAAAAAAGATGTTTTTTTTTTTTTTCAAAAGTTTAAATTTTGAGATCATTTGAAATTGTATTTTTATCACTTGGTACCATTAAAACCAAAACCTCAAAATCAACCATCAAATTGAAAAGTACTACTGTTGGTAGCACCCATTCTAAAATTGGGGTATTAAAATGACACGTTTTTGTAATGTGGTAAAATAACTCATCATTATTGTAAACAAAATCATAAAAACAACCCTTAAATGTTTACTTTTTAAATGTTATCATCACACAAAGAACAAGGTAATACATAATGCCATGAAAATGTCACACTATACTTTAAAAATTCAACATCACTTTTTAATAATTTTTTCCTTTTAACAATAAAAAAGTAAATACAAGTTGCATTGAATGAAACATAAATAGTTTCTTAAAGGTATGGTTATATTGACCATATTCAAAACATACGAGATAAGAAATTTAATTATACTATCCATAATAAAAGAATATATCATTCATAAAACATAACAAAAGATTCATAACTTCATGTAAGATCATATGTAAGTTCAATGCTCTTTTTTAGTTACCATACAAACATCATATGGATAAAAAAATCTTAAAATGTTCCATAAACTTATTCATATTGACTCATGGTTTCTGAAATACCATCAGAGTCTACATTGTCTTCAGATGAATGTTTCAATGAAGATGTAGATGATCTATACTCTTCTCTATTGTCGATGAATGCACCATCTGAGTCTACATGCATGCCCAACATTTCAGATGTCGAATGCCTTTTAGATATTTGACTAGGTTCAAGAGACTCCCATCTCACATTTATTTCTTGTGGCAACAACCTCTTGATAATCTTTGTTGTCTTGGAGCGAAGAGTTCCTCTCTTTTTCAAATTGAATTCATAAACAAGTATGTCAACATCATCTAATTTTAAGAGGTTGGTGCGACGACAAGTTGTATTTTGACCCTTTATTTTTCTCTTTCTATTGACATTTTTCTCAACCACCATCTTTGGCTTGTACACACCATTGGATGGGTGTGTACTTGTCGCATACAACTGCACTTCAATTGAAACAACATCAACATTTTCTTTCTCAATCTTTATAACCTTTCCTATCCAGAATGGATAACCATGTGGATCCTCAGTCGCTAAAAATGCAATCATGCTACCCTCCTTAATATCTTGTACTGAACCCTTGTAAAAGTGCACGTGGCCTTCGCGAACCAATATACATTTCTCTTTCCTTTGCTAGTGTAATCTCAATAGAACCTTCAGATTCTTGAACTTCAACAATGTTTGTTTCTTCAGATTTGTTTGGCATATTTTGTGGCCAATGAAATGGAGTCCTCAACATTGTATCGTCATTTGTTGAGCTTGAAATTATGTCACTTTGACTATTGAAAAAAGACTCCCACCAAACAAAATCAACAACATCAAAGTACTCATATGTATCCTTAATGGACTTTTTAATTTCTTCCAGGCATTCTGAATAATCTACATCTCTNCATAACTTCATGTAAGATCATATGTAAGTTCAATGCTCTTTTTTAGTTACCATACAAACATCATATGGATAAAAAAATCTTAAAATGTTCCATAAACTTATTCATATTGACTCATGGTTTCTGAAATACCATCAGAGTCTACATTGTCTTCAGATGAATGTTTCAATGAAGATGTAGATGATCTATACTCTTCTCTATTGTCGATGAATGCACCATCTGAGTCTACATGCATGCCCAACATTTCAGATGTCGAATGCCTTTTAGATATTTGACTAGGTTCAAGAGACTCCCATCTCACATTTATTTCTTGTGGCAACAACCTCTTGATAATCTTTGTTGTCTTGGAGCGAAGAGTTCCTCTCTTTTTCAAATTGAATTCATAAACAAGTATGTCAACATCATCTAATTTTAAGAGGTTGGTGCGACGACAAGTTGTATTTTGACCCTTTATTTTTCTCTTTCTATTGACATTTTTCTCAACCACCATCTTTGGCTTGTACACACCATTGGATGGGTGTGTACTTGTCGCATACAACTGCACTTCAATTGAAACAACATCAACATTTTCTTTCTCAATCTTTATAACCTTTCCTATCCAGAATGGATAACCATGTGGATCCTCAGTCGCTAAAAATGCAATCATGCTACCCTCCTTAATATCTTGTACTGAACCCTTGTAAAAGTGCACGTGGCCTTCGCGAACCAATATACATTTCTCTTTCCTTTGCTAGTGTAATCTCAATAGAACCTTCAGATTCTTGAACTTCAACAATGTTTGTTTCTTCAGATTTGTTTGGCATATTTTGTGGCCAATGAAATGGAGTCCTCAACATTGTATCGTCATTTGTTGAGCTTGAAATTATGTCACTTTGACTATTGAAAAAAGACTCCCACCAAACAAAATCAACAACATCAAAGTACTCATATGTATCCTTAATGGACTTTTTAATTTCTTCCAGGCATTCTGAATAATCTACATCTCTATTACGCCTTTGTGCATTATGGATTTCAACAATTGATTGAAAAAATAATAATTTTGATGCAAAAAATGGATGATTTGGAATGAACTTAAAAAATGATAAACCTGATAAAGGCCCCCATTTTGTAGTAGTTGAATACTGCTTTCCCCATATAAATGTTTTCCCATCAATTTTTTTGAAACAAAATTGATATTGGAAGCTAATGTCATTAAGTTGCTCAATACATTTTTCTTCACGATGTGATCCATGAATATATCTTCACATGTCAACAGTTTCTTATAATACATGAAAAATAGGCTTTGGAATGTATGCTTTCTTGATACATTCAATCAAGGATGGTAGGCTTCCAACATTTTTCCTTTTCAATGTTACAGAAAAACGATTGAACATTTGGTCAATATGATCATGAGTGTCTCCAACAAGAAGGAAACCAACTTTCACATTTTGAAAGATTCCAATTTCCACAAGCATGCTTATATATCCAAACACAATTTGATTTTTATTTTCACGATTAGTGTTGTCCAACTGTAGATAGAGAACTTGAGGAATATTTCTAGACCAGTGAGTGAGCACATGATGAATTATGGTGATGGTTAGATTTGAATCATTGTGAATATTTGGAGCTGTGAAGTAAACTCTTGGACACATTTTTCCATTGAAAACCATACAACCAACCGAATGAAACTGAATGAAATTCTCTTCCTGTAAATTTTTGGATGTACGGACAAAATGTGGTAGAAGTGTTTTCTTTTGGTCCATGCCATCAATTATCAAACCTAAATATTTGTTTGGAGCATCATAACACTTCTTCCGATGTTTGTACAACTTTTGTATTTCACTTTATTGTTCATTCTAATGTTCTTGAAGTTCTTTGATTATGGAATCTACACATGACATAAAATGGAAATATTGATCGTATGTTTTCATAGTTGATAACTATTCAATTTAAAAAAAGAAAATAGTAAATACATACCTCT
>SNQJ01S0094807.1:0-27532 GCA_010110895.2 Picea sitchensis
ATCAATTTCATCATCCAAATATGATTTGTAACTCTGTAATAGACCTAGTGTATATGATCACATACCTGCAAACCTTCCTTAACTTTAACAACAAGAGACTAACATTTTCATCAAACTTTACTTTATTCTCACATGACTAGTTTTGGATTAGTCAACAACCCTAACTTGAAATAATCATAACTATGTACGTGTAATGAATAAAGATCTGAAAATAGTACACAATATTCTTTAGTGTGTTTTATGCAATTCCTCTAGGTGTCAGTACTTGGAACCTCTCAGAAAAGGAGTTATAGCAAAAATGACATACCTTGTTGAATTCTGGCTTATTCGAGAGAGAAAACTTGTAGAGCGTGCCCTGCACAGAATATTTATTGTATGGATCTGAAAATTGTACAAAGAATACTATAGACTATAATCTAACAAAAACATTTGGTCTTACTGAATTTGGATCTGTTATGAAGAAGTTATGACATTTTTACCCGAAACACTTGTTTTAGACTAGTTTCGGGACTAGCCACAAACCCTATTTTCTACAGAGTGTAACTTTAAAAATACAACGACCCAAAAGTTGAAATTCGTACCACAACTACTTGGATATGTTTCCTCAATGGCCTCCCAATTTCATGGTCGGAATCATTCTAGAAAAAACGTTATTGCGAAAATGGTGAGATGACCTATAAATAACATACCTTAGAAAGCATCATCAAAATAATTTATCCTCCCTTGAATTTCAGCTTTCTTTACTTCACCTTCCCTCTAAAATTTGGCTTAGATATCCTTTGGTTAGCTCAATCACCTGTAGATATTCAATATGCTCAAGTGTAATTGAAATGAGAGAGCCTTGCCTCTTATTTATACTTTCATGTAGCTTCCTTAGAAGCATCTTCTAAACCATTTTGTCCACATAGTCACTATGTCCAACTTTGCCCAATTTTCCACTTGTCCATATATCCAATAGCCACGTGACTACTTAACCCATTTTCCTCATTTTAGGGTTAACTTTCTTATAACCACTTTCCATAATTAGAAAGTTCTCCATTTACTTTATTATTTAAATAATCCTCCTTGACTTTGTCACTTCACTTTATTAGTTAAATAGTCTATTCTTTGTAAGCACTTTGACTTCTTTGACCTTTTGGGGCTTCAAGCCAACAAATGAGGGTCCTCTAACTTCGTAAGGCCATAACTTTCAAACCATGAGGAGTTATGTGACGTTACACATACCACCAGAAATGGCATGACATGCACTATCCATATAGAATAGTCTTACCTGCAAATATATCAAAACTCATACCATTATACATCAACCAAACTTAGGTCCATTACCCAAACCTTTGTGCTACCAAAATTTGCTACCGGACTTTCTTCAAGGGTTGACATCAATGACAACCAACCCAATTAATCAACAACATTAAGGGGAAATTTTTCATTGGCTATTGTCATTTCAATAATTCAAATTCGATGTAATAGTCAAACCAAAAAAAACAATGTTGGGCCTGACCATCTATCACGACTAGATACAGGGATGAACTGACCGACATAGAAGAGGACCTTCCGGATGCACATTTATTTTGTATTAAAGCAGCCCCAAAATATCTTGAAGAAATAACAAACTTTTTGGAAGAGGGGAAGGCACCTGAAGATATCCTTTCAAATAAAAAGAAGGTCCTAACTCTAAAAGGAGCACCATTTGCTATCATGAATGGAAATATATATAATTTGGGTCCTGACGACCTCTTGAGGAGATGTTCCTTATAGCATGAAAGATAAATCATAATCGACGAAGAACATGAGGGATTGGCTGGAGGTCACTTCCAGGCCGACACGACAACTTGGAAGATACTCCAAGCGGGTCTGTAATGGTTGACCCTACACAAAGAATATTAGGAACAAGTGAAAAAATGCGACAACTTCCAAAGAATGGGTTGCGTCTATGGAAAAAAAATTCCCCTACAGTCGGTAAAATCTAGTTTACCATTTGAAATTTGAACCATCTAATTTGTTAGAACTTTTCCCCAAAGAGAAAAAAGAACAGGTGCAAAGTACGTTATTACTGTAGTCGAGTATGTAACTAAGTGGGCAAAAGTAGAGCCAGTCGAATCATGTACTAAAGAAGTTGCAACAAAATTCATCTATTAGAATATAATAACAAGATTTGGATGTCTAGTAACATTAATTAGTGATCAAGGGGCACACTTTGTAAATGAGATGATCCAATTCCTTCTCAAGAATTTTTTCATTGACCATGGAAAACAAACTACATATCATCCTCATGAAAATGGTTTCGTTGAATCATTCAATAAAAAATAGCACAAAGGACTTACCAAACTATGTGGAATTGACAAGAATGATTGGGATGATAAATTTCCTACAGTTCTATGGGAATATAAGTATGGATATAAGAGATCGACTGGCTAGATCCCTTTTAAACTGGTTTATAGACAAGAAGTTGTGATTACACTCCACTTTTGGGCCAACTTAGATAGGGTGGCATCTTTTTCCAAGTTCGAACAAATAAGAAGTTTGAATGATAGACTTTACCAGTTGAACAAACTTGAAGAAGGAAGGTTGATAGAAATACATCATCATGAAGTCTAGAAGCAACAACAAAAGGCTTAACATGATCGACATTTAAAGAAAAAGGAAATGAATAATGGAGATTTGGTTTTGTTATATGCTAGTCAAATTAAAGGAAAACCCAGAAAATTAGAAACAACATGGCTAGGACAATACATTATAGAAGACATTCGACTGATAGGGGTTGTACAATTACGAACTTTGTTGGGCCACCCATTTAAAAAATTAATTAATGGAGATAGTATAAAGAAAAATAACACATAAAAATAATGAGCCTCGTTGAAAAAATCCTCATTAAAATGATGCCAACAGGGACAGACCAAAACTGACAAGATTATATGTAACAATCTGGTCGAATTCGAAAAATGTAAATTAATAACTTTCTTATTAATTAAAAAATTATTTTACGCTAATAAACTAAATTCAGTTGTAATAAATTAGGTATAAAAATTATTACAAGAAAATTGAAGTATTAAAGAAGTCCCAATCAACAAAGATTTTGGGGAAAAAACTAGCAAAGAAAATAATGGAGAGAGAAAGAAGTCCCTGATCAATCCATAGAACTTTAGAAGAAGGCAAACAAAAACATGAGCAACACAAAACTCCATCCCCAGATTTACAACAGTTACCTATTTGGCGACAATTGATCGAATGAGGAAGATCTCTATAAAGCGAGAGTAGAAAATTTGAATCAAGCGGGCATGGATCAAGAGAGTGAATGTGTCACACAAGTAAGGGGGAGTACAAAAATCAACATATCGGTGGAGAAATTACCAAGATTACTGACCAAGAAACACTGACAATAGAAAAAATGACAACACAAAATCAACAGTCAGGTGGCTCATGTATTGACCGCAGATTAATAGAGGGGACTTAGTCGATCTGGCACATGAAAAAACTGACTATGAAAACTCTAAATCAAGATAAAACATCATAAACAAACAATGACAAGAAAGAATCAATAGACAAGTCATAAACATTAATGTACGACATGACACATAAGACTATTGCGTAGCCACTACCATAACTACAGACCAATGTGACGTGTACGACCATCAATTAGAAGCTACCGCAATTAACACCTAATAGGAATCACACACATCCCAACTCAACACTGACATAGACATCCCCTTGCATGAGTCGTCCAACCAATCAACAATTATGATCGAGGCACGCGAATCCATGGAACAGTTGGGAAGATTTAATACAAACTTGATGTTCCCGCCTATAAATCTTGAATAATCCCATGACTTCACTTCATTGTTATTTTCTCCTCCACAATAAAGTATTGAGTTGACTGAGTATGCAAGTGAACCCATTATTCCTCCATATTTTCTAAACACAAGCGAAATCGACGTAGAGATGTCAAGAATGAGGGGTTAGGTCTCTGAAGTAGTGGTAGAGCCAAGGGAAAAGTAGAAATTCTACAGAGCGACTGCAACACTACTTCAAATATAGATGTAGAGTATATGATAGTCATGACTAGAATAAATGGAATGGAGAAAGCAGTGGTAGAACTTTGCTGACTAGGGGATGGAAGAAGGTTGTTTGAAGGCCGAAACACAATTCCTTGAAATAGCAGGAATTAGGCACCTTTTAGGAGCCCCGCAAATCATTGACTTAGGTCGTTGGAAGGAGGAAGCAACCAAATTCATAGTCAGTCGATACCATGAAGGATATATCTAGCTTGACGAACCGATAGCAATCACAGGGGGCCTCATCCATAGAATCACTGGAATTCCAAAGGTTGGGGTCAAGGTACCAAAAATCACCAATGAAAATGACTAGATGTAGTTCTCGATCAGGATGATAACAAATAAGAAATCAAAATGCCTACTCATAAACAAAATCCCAGACATGTGATCTAGATGGACTGCGATCATTATATCTATGTGTTTTACACCAGCATGTCGGGCATCCAACGTAAAAATGGCCATGATAGAGTCGATTGGACAAGTGTTTAAGAAATTGGAGGTATTCAACTAGGGAGAATATGTGGCCGACATCATTCATACAAACTACAAAGCAGTGCTAGGAGTCAGGTAGGTAAATCAAATTCCCTTCCTAGTTAATTTGGATTGCAATGGATCAGTATAGGTCGGTCGACTACCCTACCTTTATAGTAAAGAAAGTACCTTCGATGGAGAAATATAGAGTCTTTTCACCAGAGGAAGCTAGTGCCTCCATCTCGCTACCTCCATAGGATATGCTTAGTCTATGGGTTGTAAACCTAAAGAATGCCTCACATAGATGGTGTGTCAAGCAAGTAGTTCTTGAGGCCCTGTCGACACCCTGCCATATCCAATTAGAACTCAACTGCATAAAAATTTAGTGTGGACTCGAGTCAGCTCCAAAACCAAAGGAATTACACTATCAAATGATAGTGGAAGAAATTTTCGATGAATTAGAAAGATAGATGGGAGAATACTTGGAGATTCCCCCCAAAATCATTTAGCCAATATTTCCACTAATACTCCCTCTTACCGACGCAGAGTAGGAAGAGTAAAGAGAAGCAGAACTATACACTATCCCTTTTGTGGAAGGTCTAGAAATGCCAACAATTTTCCTTGCAAGGCCCTCGCCCGCAAAAAGAAAAGAGCCAAAAAATAAAGACAAGGGGAATAGGCAGTCGAAGTCAAAGAAATATCATTCGACACAGAGCATATCTGGTGAGAAACATTTCAGTCCTCCAAAATAATTGATTTCGATGACCCAATAATCCAAGAGAAGTTTGCCAATATCACAAGTAAAATTTCTGAAAAGATCAAGTAGTCGGAGAAGCAAACCTGACAAGAGACGACTATTATGAAGAAAATTCTAAGCTTGTTGGTTGGCCTGGGAATGAAGGAGGCTATGGGAAAAGCCAAAGAGAAGAAAGAGCACACTAAGAATATCAAAGCCACGATTCGACAAATTGAAACAAGGGGAAAAATAATAAAGATATACTCGATAGCTAGAGCACCCCGACACTAATCACAAAGACACACACAGAAGTGGAATCAATAAAAAGATGACCCCAAGTAGAAAAAGAATGACTGAACCAAAATTTGATTTAACAAGAGAATCTCTACCATCCAAACCAGTACCAATATTTGGAGAATGGACACAATAGAAGAAGAAAAGACGACTCATTCTTGAGCAGTGTTCAGAAGAAAGAGATTCAGATCAAGAAACCACATCAGTTGATGAAGAAATTGAAATTGAAAAACTAGAGGAGCATGAGTCAATCCCAGAAGTATTGACACAATAATCTCACCCGACCAAAATTGAATAGTAGCAGGTTAACCACCAAGAAGTTGACATTCATGAACCACAACAAGGAGAGATGATGCAAGTCATACCTCCACAAACAAAACAAATAGAGAAACAATAAAACTTAGAAGATAAACAACAACAAGGGGAGGAGTACATCAAAGAAAATCTTCTAGAAAATCCTCCTCTCAACCCGACTAAGGATAAGGAGCATAAAACATAACAAGCGCTGGATCAGGATCAACAACCTCCTTTGCAACAAGAAACATAGGAGGCACAACATAATCATTCAATTGAAGGAGGAAATGTTGAACAAACCCAAACATCTTCACACCATTAAAAGACAACACAAGGTGAGGAAAAAAAAGAACATTCAACAAAATCCACAAAGAAGGGTAAGAAGAAAAATTCGTCAAGAATCATCCTCGAAACAACTCGATCGTCCAATCCATCAAGATCAACTATATAAATGACACTTGACCTGACGATAATATCTTATCAACACTTGTTTGACTTATATGAAGTTATATTGAAGGAATCATCAAAGAGATGGAAGAAAGTTATCAAGGAAGGAAGAAAGCTATCAAAGATAAAGGAGGAGAAAAATAAAATGTTACAAGAATGAAAAGAATAGGTTAAGAAGCACTTGGGGATTGAGTAACTGGCAGAAAACGAATACCCCATAGTAGAATTCAAAGACCTGGTCGAAATTTTGATAAAAGTTAATACAACAAGTCGACCATCTTCGATGGGAAAAGGAGGACATGCAACAACAACACAACCAGATAGTCAATGATAGTCAAAAGCTTCATGAACACACAACCACCATCCTGACTTCAGAATACACCAAATTCAAAGATATTAGACAAAACTTGGAAGAAACCACCAAGCATGCAACAACTTTAAATTCAGTGGTGAGTAACTGGCCCTCCTACTTTGGAACTCAGTACAACAAACTTAGACCATAGAAATTTGTGGTTGAGACCATAGAAAAAAATAGAAATATGATGACCAACATAAAAATAAAAGACACCCTCACAAACCAGTTAGCCAAAGAAAGAGTATTGGAGACACAATTGTCATAACAGGAACAAGAATGATAGAGTGAAGGCCACAATACACAAATAGAGACCAACAATGCAGTCCTTTGCCTCGGTCAAGTCAGAGAAAATATTCAATAGACAAAACAACAGATCGACCCGGAGTCGATTGTAGTACACCAGGAAAAAATAAAGAAAAAATAAACCTTCTAGGACAAATGAAGACAATGGGTTCAGAAGCACAACATTCAATTAATGCATGGAATGAATTTACTCAATACCTGCAGTAAACACCACATAATATCCTCCAGATAGCATTTTAAGTCAATGCAGAAAATAAAGTAGAAAGAATATTCGAGTCGGCCAATGGAAAAATACCATTGCCAGAAGGATAGTTGGACAAACCTACATAACTTCTTTAGACATCAGCAAATCCAACACCAAAGAATTTTGTCTGTATCTCTCTCTTTCTTTCTTTTTCTCTCTTTTTCTACCAAATGTGTTAAACAAACTCCATCTTGCTCGGGACGAGCAAGGAAATGAGGTGGGGGGAGATTTTGTAAGGGCTAGTCGACTTTGTCGACTAGACCCAACAATTGACTAAGAATTAGTTGGTCGAATGTTGAATTTGGAATCAAAAGTGGGTCGTAGTATCTGTTAAGCTGACTGACCCAGGAAGTTAAGAAGTTGCAACTTCCTAGAAACTAAACATATATGTATAAATAGATGATCATGTATAAAGAAAAGTGTCTCTTTTGTATTGTATTGACATATATATAATAAAGTATTGTTTCTTGGGCTCTCACTACTTTGTGTATGTATTTGTATATGTGTATGTAGCCTCTATGCTTTGCTTTCTTAAGTGATGGTCTACTGGTAACATTCCCTACCTTCTCCTAGATTACAACACCATCCCCGAGATGCATCTCCTGTATCTCTTCATTTGGAGAATTGGGGACTACAAGGAAAAGTCCCTATTTGAAATGAGAGACATTTATGAGTAGAGTGGGATTTCCTTCACTACTCTTATATATTTCTTAGAAATAATAGGATTTTGAGGAGGCATGAGAAATATGCATCAACGATTTTATGATTCAGACCAACACCCATGGACACCATACACTAGTTATAAATTTAAACTTTGATATTATCTATGCCATGCTGAAAATGCTATATAGTAAGTATTTTTAAGGAGGAAAATCACAAATTTCTTTCTTTATTCTCTACTTTGCAACAATTTGAGACTTTTGTACTGATTTTGTACAAACCTATTTTTTATGTAATCTATTGTAGAAGATTTCTAAGTCATTAAATAATGTTTGTAGACGCTTACAACAATTTCTTAAAAAACATTTATATCTCCTCAAGTTGGTTGTAATAAAAGTTTAAGTGAATTTTCTTTTAGTGATTTATANTTTTTTATGTAATCTATTGTAGAAGATTTCTAAGTCATTAAATAATGTTTGTAGACGCTTACAACAATTTCTTAAAAAACATTTATATCTCCTCAAGTTGGTTGTAATAAAAGTTTAAGTGAATTTTCTTTTAGTGATTTATAGATCAATACGGTTCGAGTTTTTCTTTTCTTGAAAGCACGTGGCACATTAAAAAAATGAATTTAGGTGGTTCTTTACATGGATTTGAAATAATTTTAGGATTGCATTCTTGCAAAGTAATACTTTCTCTCAAGCCCTCGGGCAAATAAAATATACTTTTTGACTATGATTCCTTGTGAAAGGAAATATTTTAAAGTTAAGGTACAAAAAATAATGTGAAAGGAAATATTTTAAGGTTGACGTATGGTAATGTCCTACTATTCAATCATTGTATGAATCCTATGAAATTTAGTGGAAATAGAAATACATAATGAGACAATGATATGGAAAAACATAATTCTCACTGATGGCTACAAAAACATGTAATATCTAAATTCTATATCACACATTGAATTTGATAAGTACTATATTCAACTTTTGTTCCCTACTTTTCTATAAAATAGTGGAGTATTGTTTGTGCAACAAAATCCCAACATAGAGATATGCTATTGTAGTAAGATAACATGAGAACATCACATAGATATTGAGAAAGCAACAACTTACCCATGCCATTTTGTCTTTGTCATTTGAAGAAAGGAAAATGGATTGCTCCCCACCACCTCCTCACCCCTTTTATTTTTCAAAATTTTAAGTTTTTTGGACTTGTCTTTGATTTGATCACATAACTTAAAAGTTTTTTTTTCATGCAATGAATATTTGACACTCTTTTGAAATATCATTACTCAGAATTTGCTTTGGATCTCTTGTTCTAAT
Organism: Picea sitchensis; assembly: GCA_010110895.2. NCBI lineage: Eukaryota > Viridiplantae > Streptophyta > Pinopsida > Pinales > Pinaceae > Picea > Picea sitchensis. The sequence continues at coordinate 9,179 of SNQJ01S0094807.1, forward strand.
ATTTTTTAACAATTTTTTTCTTTATCGCAGCCTTTAAGAACTTGTGAAATTTTCCTTTGTCGCATCACATGAAAAATTAACTTGGCACGATACATTGCATCAAAGTTCATTTTTGATGTGATACACTAAATCACATGAAAACTTGTCTCTTTGAGACACACGAAAACTAAGAAAATTTTGGAAAGCTTGGCATATCATGCCTCCCTCTTGAAGTTTTCATCTTCTGTAACATATTGCACTTGAAAACACTTTCCAACATGACAATGAAAACTTGTCTCTTTGAGACACACAAAAACTAAGAAAATTTTGGAAAGCTTGGCATATCATGCCTCCCTATCGAAGTTTTCATCTTCTGTAACATATTGCACTTGAAAACACTTTCCAACATGACAATGAAAACTTGTCTCTTTGAGACACATGAAAACTAAGAAAATTTTGGAAAGCTTGGCATATCATGCCTCCCTCTCGAAGTTTTCATCTTCTGTAACATATTGCACTTGAAAACACTTTCCAGCGTGACAATGAAAACTTGTCTCTTCGAGACACACGAAAACTAAGAAAACTTTGGAAAGCTTGGCATATCATGCCTCCCTCTCGAAGTTTTCATCTTCTATAACATATTGCACTTGAAAACACTTTCCAGCATAACAATGAAAACTCGTCTCTTTGAGACACATGAAAACTAAGAAAATTTTGGAAAGCTTGGCATATCATGCCTCCCTCTCGAAGTTTTCATCTTCTGTAACATATTGCACTTGAAAACCCTTTCCAGCATAACAATAAAAACTTGTCTCTTTAAGACACATGAAAACTAAGAAAATTTTGGAAAACTTAGCATATCATGCCTCCCTCTCGAAATTTTCATCTTCTGTAACATATTGTGTAACATATTGCACTTAAAAAAACTTTCCATCATGGCACACAACAACGTTTGAAAACTTTTGAAGCCATGATACATCACATAGAATATAGTTTTTGTTGCAACATATCTTGTCTCTTAAAAAATTTCATCTTTTTATATGTATCATAATCGAAAACACTTTCCTTTACGACACACCACAACTCGCCAAATTTTGAAGCTCTACGACAACTTCCCTTAATCACACTCGAGAAAAAATTATATTGTCATGATTAGTTTCCTTTATCACACACTCAAAAACCTTCCCAAGGTGATATATATAGCGATATCGACAAATTTTTCCAAGTTGCGATACTAAACCTTTATCGTGCCTCACTAAAACTTCCACATGCATGTCAGTTTTGATTTGAGATATTAAAAAAATGTTGGAAAAAGGTCAGAATGGGTCATTTTGTTTATAAAAATACATTGGCTCATTGTTTTTTACCATTCTACCCCCTCCTTGAGCACACCGACGTCATTGAAGTTACCAAGACAAAAATCCACAAAGCTACCATGAGAGTCATACGAATCCTCACCAAACCTCATTGTTTTTTACCATTCTACCCCCTCCTTGAGCACACCGACATCATTGAAGTTACCAAGACAAAAATCCACAAAGCTACCATGAGAGTCATACGAATCCTCACCAAACCTGCCAATTTCCTTTCTCTAGGTATGTACTTAACTCCAACAAGATACACGTGAGATTCTATTATTTTATAACTTACATGGGTTAAAATAAAAGTAGAATCCACCTCACCTTTCAACCTTTTCCCTCCTTCCACTTGTTCATAAAATCTCCCAGATGATATATAAATGGAGTATAAAATTTAAAGGAGGGATTCTACCTTTTCCCACCAGTCAACTAACCCCAAATTTCATGATCACTCAAGGTAGTGTATAATTCCCTTTTCCACTAGGGGATTTTATTCTATTTTCCTCATGCACTTGAAACACATTCAACACCCCAAATTTCAGGATCACTCAAGGTAGTGTATAATTCCCTTTTCCACTAGGGGATTTTATTCTATTTTCCTCATGCACTTGAAACACATTCAACATTCAAAATAATCCTCAAACCTTCCATATGCGAGATGTCGGTGAATCAACTCATCGATGAAACCTAAGAAACAATGGATGGATGTGATAGAAAGGGAGTTAGAATTCAAATCCCCAAAGGTTTTTTTGTGCAATGGAAAATCCCCCCTCTAATCCACTCAAAATTTCAGGAACTGCATAGCCAAACAACAATGCTTCGTATCGATCATCCACAAAACCTTATGTCACAGGAAAGTCAAATCTTGTGTGTCTGAATGCTAGCCAAACAACAATGCTTCATATCGATCATCCACAGAACCTTATGTCCTGGGAAAGTCAAATCTTGTGTGTCTGAATGCTCTAAGTAATAGAACCTTTTATTTTCCAAGAATGCACAAAACCCTCAACATTATTATGGATGAGTTTCTTAAGTGAATGGATAGAACTCCACAACATTTGTAGGCACGTTTTCTGACCAATATCCCTCGTGTGAAATGAATACTCTCCTTTACCCCTCTCGAGATTAAATCAAGTCCACAAAAAATATCCCTTGGCATGAACTATGAATAACACAAATTTATCTGAAATGGCCATCTTGGGAACATATCTTTCACCTAAAATAACTTACTTTGGAAGATAAGAACCTTCTAAGCTTCTGTCTGTTATTTCCATACAAGAATCTTATTTCTTTTGAGCTAACATTATTAATGTCTATTGTTGATATGGATGAGCTTCAAGATTAAGATATGGCTTTTGAGAAAGCCAGGAAGAAGAAGGAACCCATAATTGAGATGAGCCTAGATCGCAAGGATCTTGAGTTGGAAACAAACTTCAGCCTTCTAGGAACAACTTATGTTGACACTAAGTGCCACATGGACCCTGGGACAATCTTCAATGGGGGGGATTGTACTAGATGTTTTGGGAGGAGACTTGCCTTGAAAATTTTCTTCTCCACGAAGACTCCAATCCAAATGAAGGAGTCTATGAATCTATCAAACATTCATAGCTTCACACAGTATCTTCCCATCTCACTATTCTTGCTTATGCAAAAACCATCGTCTGACTCATTCTCCAGGTAGAAATTGATCATAGGTTGATTCAAGATATAGATATAAAACCCATTGCTTCATTTCAAACATCTTGTTTCGACATATGATACAAGTTTCCAACTGCAAAGGTCGATTTGAATGATGAACAGATGTTGCAGTTCCTTTTGAATTACATAGATGTTATGAAAAGTTGGTGGGCACCTTGCAAACTATTCAGAACCAGGAAAATGAGGACATACCCAAATATCCTACTAAGAACTCCATATAAGATCATGATAGCTCTTTTGTGCATGTTTTCAATTAGGTTTATTTCAAGTGATTGTGAGGAATGATTGTCATCCTCCCCACCTAGGTTCAATTCCTGCAAGTGAAATGTTGAGATCTGAACGAGTATATTATTGTAATGGATTTGATCCCTGCTATTGATCAACTTGTGCCCTAAAGATTCTAGGGTTTACCTTGGATACCATCCTTTAAATGAGGGGAAGCACTTGGGGGGTTTTCCCTAGGCAATGTAACTAGGAAAAAAAATGAAGCTCTTTTGTGCATGTTATATGGTGAAGAGGATGCCACATAATTAAGAGAATCTATGCAGTCACCAAGACAAGAACATACTTCATACAAAGAAATCATCTCTACTGCCATGGTTCAATCCATCTCTGTGTCAGCTAAACATATATCTCCTGGAACACATCTAAATTTCTACATGGCCTCATATCTATTGGACACCACCTGCATTATCAATGCCTTCCCAGGGTGGGTTGGCAATGGAAATCGAGCAATGCACCTATTCACATTTGTTTTCAAAAATTGTGGGAACACAAATATAGGATCCATTACAAACAAATATGTGAGTAGTTTATAGTCCCCTTATATCAATTGTTATTCTTTACGTTGATAAAATGTTTGTCGGATAAGGAAATTTAAGCTATTGGAGAGGTGGGTGGATGGTACATCATCGAGAAGGGAACATACATTGGAGTCTTTAGAGCCATTAAGGCTCCTCATTTTCTTCTCAAGTTTATCCCTACAAATTATCCCTCTAGGAAATTTCATACCAAACGCTTGTACATGGAGTTGGTGGAGCCTTGGCATTAGATAAGAAATCCCCCTGGCCTTCACTACCCTTCTATGTGGGATCATATAGTTTGCAATACATCAAGGAGGCAAAAACATAAGCATAGACACTGACAAATTTACATTTTGGGGAAGAGATATTCTGATGACAAGACCCCTTGGATGTCATTAGTCAACACTATAGGTCATGCAAATACATATGGCCTTATCAGAATGAGGCATGGAAAGAAGAAGATATTTTTAATAGGGAAATGGCTCCAAGTCAAGGATATAAAGACTAGAAAGGGAGTGCTTAGAAATAGACAGGACAAAGAAGGAAGTTGCAGTGAAGGAATAGTAGAAATGTAAATGTTGGAAAGGGAGGCTAAAGCACTGAGGCATCAACAAATTGAGGAAGAGAGAAGAATAAAAGAGACTGAAGCAATGGGACTTCAACAAGAGGTAGAAAAGAAGATACATGAGGAAGAAGAGAGAAAGAATTTGGAGGAAGAACATGAGAGATTGAGAAAAGAGGAACAAGAACACAAGAGATTGAGAAAAGAGGAAGAAGAGAGAAAATATAAAGAATAAGAGGATATGAAGAAGGAGTAAGAAGAACAAAACACATATCTCATGGATGCTGGTCCTTCTAAAACCTCATTCAACACTCTAGGAATTGCATTGACTAGAGGACACTTCCCCTTAGGTGAGCCTGTGATATAGATTATTTTGAGAATGAAATGAAGGTGGAGATATAATAAGGAAATGCACAGAGATATTGCAAGAAACATAGAGATACAATAATACACAATTTATATTAATGAAAGAAATGTATAGAAACTGTAAAAATACAGTGTGAATGAACTCGCTAGAATGGTGACAACTTATCTCTAAGAAGAGATGTGACAATTATGCTCATTTGCAAGAAGATGATTACAATGAGCCTCCAAACCCATTTTTAACATAAATCATTAATGAGAAAACCATAAACATCCAAAAACCTAACCCCGAGAGATGAAACACCAAAATGTTTGTGGGCCCTGATGGGGATATTTGATACGTCAACTTCCCGAGGGCATAAATTTTGCATGTGATCTCCATTTTGGGTGCACGATAGCTCGTTGGAAAGTTCTAGCCGAGAAGTACACATTCCAATAGAGCCTATTCATGAGACTACAATTATCTCGTGTTCCCCCAAATGTAAAAAGCCATCATTTAGGGCCTCAAAATAGCCCCAAGCGTTTAGGACCTGGAAAACCCTAGAAAAACTATCAGGATGGAAAACTGTGTTTTGAGAGAGTAGAATAGGTGGGTGGCCACCAATATCCAACTGGATAATTCCTCCCCCCTTAGGAAGCAATGGTCCCCATTGCATCAAGTTCCCACAAGATATGGGGAAGCTTTTCCTGAATCTGAACCTTGGTGAGCCGCTTGCCTTACTGAAGAAGTTGTCCTGCTTGTACTTGGCATTAGCTTGTTGAAGGATGTCATGAACCTGTTGTTGGAGGGGTTTGATATAGGTGGATATCTGTGGCCACCCACGTATTCCAGCTGGCTCACATAAAACTTTCATTTTTGTAGTTATAATTTTCATTTTGGCAGTTTTTTTTACAGTTTTTAGAGTCCCAAACTTTTGAGGCCCTAAACAACGTTTTTTTGGAATTTTGGGGGTTAGGGGTTAGTAACAACATGCCATGAACCCTAATGTAAATTGTACTTCTCAAATATACCTTTCTAACGAGGTATTGAACGCCTAAAATAGAGATCGTATGCAAAAGTTACGACATTGGGAAGTTGATGTACCAACTTACTCCATCGGGGCCCACATGACTTTTGGCTCTTCATCTCCTAGGCTTAGGTTTTTGGATGTCTATGGTTTCCTAATTACTCGAGGATGCTAAAAATGCTCGGAGACCTCATTATAACGTGCTCATATGAATTTGCATAACTGCCACATCTCTTCTCAGAGATTAGCTACCACCATTCGAGCAAGATTGTTTTCATTCTGCATTTTAAATTTTCAACAAATTTATTTATGGAATAGAAGTTAAGTTCCACTTTATTTCTGTTATTGTTCTCTGAATATCTATGTTAATGTTATAGATCTGCGGTTCATTTCATTCCGCTCATAAATCCATATCAGGGTTGGATCTGTTCAACCAATATAGTTGCATGATCTATCTTGGTTTGAGTGTGGGAGGACTCTGTCGATGAAGATGCGACATGAAGATCTATATCAATGGGGGTTAATGGTTGGAACCCCAACCACACCTGAAAAGAGATTTGACCAATAGATCTATGAAGGAATCAGTTATATCTTTTCTTGATTGGGTAGTGCAGAGGCACCCCTGTAGGTGAAGTAAGAATATCTTTGTGCTCTTCTACAATCTTATCGATCTTCTTCTATTGAATAGGAACATCTTAGGTTGAGGCTGCATTGGTCATAGTGTCCTTATATTCACCTTTGGACCGGATCATGAAGAAGCTAAACTTTTTGGTATGAGAGACTACTTTGCGACATTATTTTTCACACCATGACCCCCAATGGAAGTTATACTTCTCAAATAGACCTTTCTGACGAGGTTTTGAACGCCTAAAATGGAGATCGTATGCAAAATTTATGACCTCGGGAAGTTGATGTACCAACTTACCCCATCGGGGCCCACATGACTTTTGGTGCTTCCTATCCTAGGGTTAGTTTTTTGGATGTCTAGGGTTTCCTAATTACTTGGGGATGCTAAAAATGCTCGAAGAACTCATTGTAATGTGCTCAGACGAATGCGCATAACCGCCACATCTCTTCTTAGAGATTAGCTACCACCATTCAAGCAAGATTTTTCATTCTACATTTTAAAGTTTCAGTAGATTTATTTATTGAATAGAAGTTAAGTTCCACTGTATCTTTGTTATTGTTCTTTGTATATCCGTGTTAATGTTATAGATATGTGTTTCATTTCATTTCTCTCATAAATCTGGACCAGGATTTCATTGCTCACTATCAATCTCTTTGTGGAACACTCTATATCTCACAAAAATATCCTTCTTTCTAGAAGGTTCTAACTTCATCCTTTTCACCTTTAGAATATGGATTTATATTTTCATGTTTACAACTTCATGTCTAGATAGTATGCTCCATGTCTCAAACCAGATACTATCTAATATGTTTCCTCCTGCAACTATCAGTATAGCTCCCTTTTAGAGGTAACATGTTTTGTTGACGTTTGAATATGTTAGGATCGAAACGACAACCTCACGCGGATATGAATCCTCTTGCATTTTTAGAGAGGTGGTACTCCTCTTTGTCTTATGATCTTCTTTGAAATTTCCAATCAAGATTAATATAGGACTATTTCAAATAACATGAGACCATGTCTTCAATGATAAAAAAAAAATCAAATGCTAAAAAATAAATATATGTATATATAAAAGGGGGTTCTTGAGAAGTGGACCAGGAACTTCAAACTCACACATGGAAGAAAATAAAAATGCAAATATCCTCACATCCATCATAGTTTAATAAAGATATGATCACATTCAATATAAAAAGGAAATGGTCTATTGCACGAGAGAACTTTGAAAGAGTATTACTTATAAAGATCAAAAAAAAAAAATTGATAGATTGATTTCAAATACTTTATATTCAAAACTCAGAATAATAAAACATAGTCAAAATCAATCCCGAATTATTTCTCTAGGATTTCTCAAAATTATAATGTATGTTATAGTGCTTGAAATGAAAAGCGTTTGTTCATAATTGAACTAGGATTGGGGCTCCTGTAGACCATAAATAAATATTTACAAGAAAAATTTTAAAGAAGGAAGGGGTCGAGTGGAACACGAACAAGAGGATTTGGAAAGAAGACAAGATGAAGTTATTGGAATTTGGTTATGATTTTCTAATGAAAGCATAAGTATAACTGCATGAAAATATGATAAAGAGAGAAATATGTGATTCAGTGTAGACTTACTATTAGGGATCTCTCTCTCATTCACTTGCTTGTTGATTTGTCTTTTATACTCTTGCTCGTTGCGGTTGGGTGGCTGATTGTAACTGCTTCTGTTGGTATTTTAGAAATCTTGGCAATAAAAATTTTAAACCATTCTTCAATATAATCCCTTAATGGAGCAACGATCACTTCTTGTTTCACTTTTATATTAAACAATTCACCCTCAATTTCTCTATGGTCAATAGATAAATTTTGCAACGTATTTTCAATATCTTCATTTTTATTAGTATATTCAACAAGCCAACTATCAATGTCATCATATGTGAACTCAATTATGCTGTCAAATTTTTCAGTCGATGTTTTCTTCAAACCTTCAATTTGTTCTTCAAACTGTTGTCGGGTCATGAGCATTGAGATTGATATTTTCTTAGGGTCCAAAACTTCGATGGTGGCACCGACGATATCCAATCCAACAATCTTTGAATATAATTCCATCCTTTTTCGTGACAAATCATTTAATTGACTCAATAATCCCTTTAATGTATTAACTCTTTCTATCCAACATGCCTTTAATTGCTTCCCACAACTATGGGAAGGCAAGTCTTCCTGTTTTCTTCTTTGGTCCATCATCACTGAGACCTTTTCTACGAGCATTGCAACTCCATATATGAAAAATCCCACATCATTATATAAACCTATGTTCAAATATTCTCTAGTATTCTGGATTCTGAGGTCGAGAGAGGTAAATATTTTTTCCAAGTCCCATAATTCTAAAATTATTGACATATTTTTCTTTATATTTTCCTCGACGAAATGTCGAGTGTCAAGAATCAAACTTGAAATTCCTTTAACTCTTGAACTTAACCTTGGAATTTCTTGAAAACTTCTATCAAGCCGAATCATGGCAACCAGGGTAGCCAAAATAGGTGGAGACATGAGGGTTGCTTCCAATTCAATTCATTGACTTTTTCTTTTAGCCAAACATTTTATCCTTCCATATTATCTATTAAAAAATCCAATGTGTCCCATGTGACCTTGTGAATTGAAGACAATTTTGATGGAAACATGTTTCAGGTGTCAATGGTAGACCTTGATTTTTCCCTATTAGTCTTTGAGGTCCTTTCAAAAACCATTTTCTTTGAATCCTTGTCAAATGAGGTGTTATGTACATCAAAGGTTTCTTCATCAAAAAATATTTCATCCTGGACAACAATTGTAAAAACCTGTTGTACATTTTCATGAGTATGTTCCTCTTCGTTAGGGAAGCAGATATTATCGATATCAACATCCATGTCCATGTCTTCTAACAATATATCATTTTTAGGTGCATATGGTTCTCCTCCCCCTTGCTTAGAATTGGTTCTTTTCCTTTTAACTTATAGCTCATGGGGATTTTCTAAATTTCCCTTAGGAGGGTTACTCTCTTCATCATCTCCTGAATTATTACTCATGGTTTTTCTTTGTTGGATCGCTCTAGGCTGATGATTTATCTTAGGTAAAAAACTTCTGTAGGAAATGGTGGGTGATTGAGCATTCTTTTCACTGGAGGGTTTTCCTCTCTATTTGTGATGTTATGTGTTGCTTACAATGGTCTCTATATCACCAACATTTCTATAAATTTTTGTAACATGAGGGTCGTGACTATCATCCTCTTCTTCTCCTAATATAAGTGCAGGGGTAATCCCAACTGATATTATGTGGTTATAAAAAAAGTCATTAGGGTCAAACCCTTTGATATGTTCTGCAAATCTCATGTTAAACTGGTCAAAATAGGAAGCATACTCATCAATCTTGGAAATTCCTCTTATGAGAATTTCGCCAACCTTCCACGACAGAGGGATAAACTGCTTTTTCCTTTTTCGTAAAAATTTTGAAACTATAATTTGTACTGTCTCAGGACCTCTATGATAAATAATTTTTCAGACACATAATAGGGAAGAAATATAGGTTTTTCGTGAGAACAAATAATCTTGATGATGTTATAATCATCCATTTTTTCGAGAACTCCATTTCCATTCAAAATAGTCACTTCTTCCAAAGAAAGCCTGGAAGTATCATCTCCAAAGAGTAATTTCTTGAATTGAGACACATAATTGTTATATACTTCATAAAAATAATTGCCAACCTTTTGTCTCGATAGATCTTGATACAACATAGTTACAAGGTCCACCTTTGAGTTTACCCTTTTGTCGATACTTAAACCTTTGAAAACATGATAGTACGTGATAGAAAAAATTAAATAGGATGTCATATAGAACTTCTTTTCAATTTTGAAATTCATCAATTGCATAGTAACTCCATTTGATATGATCTTCTCCCAGTCGAAGATTGTGTTCTCATGGACCGTGAAATGAAAAATGTATAATGCCAACCAAGGAATAGTTGTTGTATAATCTTGACCATCAACTATAGTAAACAACCAAGCAAATTCTTTATAAGGGTCCTTCAAAGAAATCACCCGAATCTTGGATATGTCTTATGGCATTGAGGCAACATCTTGTAGATATTCTTGTAGGAGTTCAATTCCATTGTTTTTTCCCTTCAGGAAATTTCTAGCCTCTTCTCCTTTGTAAACCAAGTTCGGCTCTAGAAATTTTAACATCTTCTTAAAAACTGAAGGTGTCAGTGAAACATGGGAGCCACTTTGCAATGGGATGGTTATTTTGTTCTAGAATAATTTGTCAATGCACCAGGTAATGATATATTTACATTCGAAAAGATCTAGAACGCAACCGGTGCGGGATATTCTTGATGTCCAAACCTTATTATTGTCTCTATCCGATAATGTTGAATAGTACCAATAAGTCATGGACCAATGGTAATTATGGTATTCTTTGGAAAACAAGTTCAAAGTATCCCTTCCGAATTGTTTTTTTCCCACGACCATCTTCAGAAAGTTGGAAAACTTCTTCGTAATATCACTTAGCACAGTAAAATGACCATTAAGTTAGATTTTCTTTGTGAAAGCATTAATTTGAAATAAATGTAAATTAACTCAATATAAACATCATTAATTAATGACCTTTTCAGAAATGAATTTAGCAGTTGAGTCCGTACAAATAACACTTAATGTGACTCGAGAAATTTGAAATATGGGGACATGTCATAACGGGGAGTCCAAGTGGAAGTTTTCAAATGAGATGCAATTCTATTATTCTGTGAGTCCGATAATCTGTGATGAATGAAACAACTAAGTTTGAGATCTGTCGAATGGCTTGTGAGAGGTATAAATCAATCAAGTGCAAGTTTGTGAGTCCACGAGTCCCGGAAATGGCATGACAAGCACTATCCATATAGGATAGTTTCCCTGACAAACTCCTTGTCCTTCATCTCATTATTCCATAATTAAGCATGGGTTCTCTTACTCAGCAAAGCGTCTTCCCGTGAGGGATTTCACCATAAGGGGACCACTTTAGAGTTCATCCATCTTTACTTCTTATCAACCATGACAAGAAAATAATGAGTCATATTTACATCAAACAATCTTGGGTCTATTACCCAAACTTTTGTTCTGCGGGGGGGGTGTGAATCAGTAATAGAGAAATTTAATCATTTTTAACCATATAATCCAAGTGTTATATCAATGTATCATTATCATTCAATAACTGCAGAGTAAAAAAGAAATGAACAAATGAACAATCATACACATACACAGTACACCAGTGTTTTACATGGAAACCCAAAGCGAGAGAAAACCACAGAATGATTTATCTTATATGTCTTGAAGAATTACATTCATTGGAAGCACCAACTCCCTTTGTTTTCCAGCTGCAACTGGAAGGAGGCTCCAACCCCCTAGTTTCTCAGGCTACAACCCAAGGGAAGCTCCAACTCGCCAATTCTTTGGATACAACTAGTAGGAGGCTACAACCCCCTATGTTCTCCGACTACAACCAGAAGGTGGCTACAACCACCTATCCTTGCCTCGTCCAACCACCTTGACGTATAAGTAGAATGATGGAACCAATGTCACACTATCACTGTGAGATATACTGTTGTAAACCTGTACCAATCAACCTGCACCAAATAACCTATACCAATAACCTGAACCATGCATCAACATGTACCTCAAACTGTATTCAACATGTACCATAAGCAAGTGCATCAACCATGCACCAACCTATACCAAACAACCTGTAATCAACTTGTACCATAAATAAGTGCATCAACCATGCACCAACTTGTACCTCAAACTGTAATCAGTCTGTACCATAAACAAGTGCATCAACCATGCACCAACCTGTACCAAACAACCAGTAATCAACCTGTACCATAAATAAGTGCATCAACCATTCACCAACCTATACCTCAACCTGTACCATGAACAAGTGCATCAACCATGCACCAAACCTGTACAAATACCCTGTCACAACAACTTGTCCAAACAATCTATCACAACAACCTGTCTCATCAATGTTATCAATCAAATCATATCTACTCACCGAGATCAATCACCAAGACAACTCTCAAATATGTACATCAACCAAGTATAACACAACAAGTCATAATCATCACCAAGATCAATATGTGTTTCTAATAATACATGTATGCTACATCATCCATAAACCATGTGTCAACAATACTACTAACAAGTGCCTCCAACCATGTACCAAGTATGTACCAATCATGTATAAACTATTCATCAACTATGACTCATCAAGATGTACCAACATCATCAACTATACACCTCATGTATGTTCCAACTCATCAACTACTCATCTCAACCATGTACCCAACATCTACCTTAACCAAAATCCCTCATCAATTTCATCATCCAAATATGATTTTTAACTCTATAATATACCTGGTGTATATGATCACATACCTCCAAACCTTCCTTAACTTTAACAACAAGAGACTAGCATTTTCATCAAACTTTTCTTTAGTCTCACATGACTAGTTTTGGATTAGTCAACAACCCTAACTTGAAATAATCATAACTTTGTACCGGTAATGAATAAAGATATGAAACTGATATACAATGTTCTTCGGTGTGTTTTGTGCAATTCCTCCAGGTTTCACTACTTGGAACCTCTCAGAAAAAGAGTTATAGAAAAAATGGCATACCTTTCTGAATTATGACTTACACTAGAGAGCAATCTTGTAGAGCGTGCCCCACACGGAATATTTATTGAATCAATAAAAACCTATTACACGGCCTACTAAATATTTTAATATAACCAACACATTTGGTATTACTCAATTTGGATATGTTATAAAGAATTTATGACGTTTTTACCCGAAACACTTGTTTTATACTAGTTTTAGGAATAGCCACAAACCCTATTTTCCATGGAGTGTAACTCCAAAAATAAAACGACCCACAGGATGAATTGTTTACCATAGATACTTGGATATATTTCCTCAATGTAATAAAAATTTCACGGTATGAATCATTCTAGAAAAAAATTTATTACGAAAATGATGAGATGACCTGAAAAAAACATACCTCAGAAAGCATCATCAAAAGAATTTATCATTCCTTGAATTTCAGCCTTCTTTTCTTCACTTTCCTCATAAATTCAACTTAGATATCCTTTGGTTACCTCAAAAACCTATAGGTATTCAATATGCTCAAGTGTGTCTAAAATGAGAGAGACTTGCCTCTTATTTATACTCTCCAAGTAGCTTCCTTTAAAACATCTTCTAGGTCACTTTGCCCACTTTCCTTATTTTAGGGTTAACCCACTTCTAATTTCTCCATTAAATTTATTATTTAAATAATTTATTTTGTATTCACTATGAATTATATTACACTCATCACTTCACTTTATTATTTATCTTCTAAAATCTCTTGAACCACTTTGACTACTTTAACCTTTTGGGGCTTCTAGATGACATAAGAGGGTCCTCCAACTTCGTAAGGCCATAACTCTCAAAATGTGAGGATTTATGTGACATTCCACATACCAATAGAAATGGAATGACATGTAATATCCATATAGAATAGTATTACCTTCAAATATATAAAAAATCATACCGGTATCCATCAAACAAACTTGGATTCATTACCCAAACCTGGGTTCTCCAACTTCACATGGTCATAACTCTCTAACCGTGAGGATTTATGTGACATTCCACATACCATCGGAAATGGCATGACAAGCACTATCCATATAGGATAGTTTACCTGAAAAATTCACTGTCCTTCATCTCATTATTCCACAATTAAGTACGGGTTCTCTTACTCCGCAAAGTGTCTTTCCGTGAGGGCTTTCACCATAAGGGGACCACTTTGGAGTTCATCCATATTTACTTCTTATCAACCATGACAATACAATAATGAGTCATATTTACATCAAACAATATTGGTTCCATTACCCAAACCTTTGTTCTGTGGGGATTTCTTCAAGGGTTGACATCAATGACAACCAACCTTAATCAACAATCTCCCCCTTTGGCATTGATGGCAACACTCTGATGCAATACTGAAATCATATCAGTCATGCTCCCCCTGGAACCATGCCTCTATCCTCTACATCTAATAAATATTCTCCCCCTGGAACCATGCCTCTTTCTTCTGCATCTGATAAATCTCCCCCCCTTTATCATCAATGGCAAAGGTATCTTTCCATCCGGGGCTGCTCCCCCTGACTAAATTGTCCTCTTATGGTGCTTCCTCGTGTACATCTAAGACACATAAGATAAGAATTCAAAAAGAATTAAAAAATCATTCATTTTGGAGTGGAAATAACTCCAAGTCTTTCATGAAGATATTCAAAGGATTCTTGTGGAAGTGGTTTTGTAAAGATGTCTCCCACTTGTTCTTTTGTGCCCACATACTCAACTCTGGTGTTATTTTATGTAGCCTTCTCACATAGAAAGTGATACTTGGTTGGAATGTGCTTTGTCTTAGAGTGCATCACCGGGTTCTTCGAGATACTGATGGCACTTGTATTATCACAATAGATTGGAATGGGCTCATCATACTCAACCTGTATATCTGTTAGAGTTTGTTTCATCCAAATTAATTGTGTACAACATGATGTTGCTACAATATACTCTGCCTCGGTTGTAGATAAAGATATTGATGATTGTTTCTTGCTTAGCCATGATAATAAACACTCACCCAAGTAGAACACTTCTCCACTCGTGCTTTGTCGGTCATCAATACAACCTACCCAATCTGCATCTGTGTAGGAAATTAGTGATAGATCCTTTCCTTTTTGATACCATAATCCAAACTCTTATGTTCCTTTGAGATATCTGAAAATCCTCTTCACTGCTAATACATGTGATTCCTTTGGTGTTGCTTGAAATCGTGCCACCTGTCCAAATTCCTTCATTACATATGGTTTGGATGTTGTCACATACAGTAGGTTGCCAATCATTGAACTGTATTGCCTCTAATCTGTAGACTTCAAATCATCATCTTTGCTCAACTTGCAACTGGTTTGCATGGGAGTTATAACTGGTTTGCAATCTTCCATTCTGAACCTCTTCAGCATTTCTCTGATATACTTGGTTTGAGAAATAAAAATTCCTTGATTGCTTTGATGTATTTGAAATCCCAGAAAGAAGGATAGTTCTCCAAGTAATGACATTTCAAATTCATTTTGCATATCTTTTGCAAATTTCTGGCTTAACCTGTCATCATCACTACCGAAAATAATATCATCAACATAAACTTAAATTAATAAAATATTACCTCAACTTACCTTGATGTAGAGGTTGTTGTCTGCGCTTCCTTTTCATAGTTCGTAGGGAGTTTTTTCATTGTTTTTTATGAGCATTACTCTGTTCTGAATGTGAACTGATGTATGCATTGTATGTGTCCAAAAAATATCTATCAATTTGGAATCCATTAGCATTGTTCGAGCCATTTCCTGTGTAATTATTATCCATGATGATAATGTTCTTTTTTATTTGAACCACTCTCTGAACCAATCTATGAATCCATGCTCTTGTCACTATCATATATCTGTCCAAACCTACTAAGTGTTCTTATGAATCCATCTCTGTCCATACTGTCAAAGACTCTACTTGTGCAACTGTCCATAATGCTAACCCATTTATCACTATACTATCATGAAGTTTTGATTAATCTATTAAACTGTACTTCTGCTACTTGATTGCTCTGAATCTGTCTTCTCAAAATCTGCAAGCTGCTCGAAGGATGGTTCTTTGGTCCGTCACAACTATCGCATAGATTCCCCCTGTCTAATATTCATATTACTTGAGAGTCTCTAAGCAAGATGGCTTAGAACAATTTCTGCTCTGATGTGTATTCATCATCATCTTCATTGGTAGATTCATCATCATCTTCATTGGTAGATTCATTATCTCTCTGAGCTCTGACTTATTTCTTTCTATCTGTGGATTCATCTTTCACTACAATTCCTGAAAGTACAATCTCTTGAACATGTTCCTTATTTACCTGTCCTTCCTTTCTTTCAGTTATTTTCCAAACCTTTTTGTATCTGAGATCTTTCCTTTTCTTTGTAGAATTTTCTTCATCTCGTTTTATTGCCAATCTTGCAATCTCTGGTACCTGGTCTTTGTTCACCTGCTCTTCCTATTTTCTTATCCATACTTTCTTATATCTGATATCAATATTCTCTTTTATGGAAGTATCGATCATGCTTCTACAATCACTGGCTATGTGTCCATAGTTATGAAATTTGTAACACTCAATTTTATGTGCGACCACATAGGCACTTCTTGCTTGAACATTTCTTTTATAATCCCTCCAATCTGCAACCTTATGTTCAAAGTTAGTGCAATAAAAACAATTTCCATAAAATAAATTTGCATACCTGGGAGTGAACGATCTTCTTTGTGGCATATCCCTTCTAAATTTTTGCCTTGACTGATCATGATCATGATTGAAGCTTCTTTGTGGATTGAACATGGATGGTCTTCTTGAAGATGTATCTTTAGTAGTTTTCTTAGATTCTATTTGACGATGATTCCTTCCTTTGCTTCTGCATAACTCTTTATATTTTTTTCATTCTTCTTTTCTAGCAACCTAGAGTGCTTCTCTTCATTCTCTATAAATGATGTGGATCTTTCTATCTCTTCAACGTTCTTATTGAGCTTGACGATTCTACTTTTCAATGTGACAACTTCTTCTTCAAGCTTCTCAACCTCTTCTTCTTTCTTCATTATCTGAGACTTTATGACTTCTTCTATTCTTTTCACTTCTTCAAGATGAATTTTTAATGTGATTATTTCTTCTTCCATTCCTTTCTCTTCTTGACCAAACTCTGCCTCAAGACGGTTTAGATCGTTAGTTCTTTCCTTAAGATGATCTGTCAATATCTTCTCTCCCATTTCTTCTTCTTCCTTCTGTGCTGCTATGTTGGTTTCCAAACACTGCTTTTCATATTCAAGATTTTCTTCGATATTTCTAGATTCTTCTAGCTGAGTTCTTAAGTTCTCGATGATCAGTTGGGATTCTTAAAAAATGTGAACACTTTCCTTTTGTTTCATCAATTCTTTCTTGAGTGAATTGTTTTCTTCTCTTAGTTCATATAAAGAACTAATCAATTCTTCTTTATAATTGCCTTCCTTTTCAATTAGTTTTTCTATCTCATTTCCTTCATGGCATTCTATTTAAAGATGTCCACATTTTTCACAATTAAAACAAAACAACATACCTCTGGTGATTATGTACTCTTCATCTTCTGAATCTGCTTGACATGGTGAACATAATTCTTCTTGATTTGTATCTGCATATTCTTTGACATTTTCTGAATCTGTGATGAGTGAAGAATATATGTCATGTAACTTATCCCAAAGTTCTTTTGGTGATGAGCATTTACCAACCTTTTCTCTTACCGGATTAGGTAATCCTTCCCGGATGAAATCCATTGCTATTTTGTTATTCTTCCTCAGTTCCTTCTTGGCTACAGTCTTTTCCCTTTTTGAACTATCATATCCTGTAACAACTAATAGCCAAATATAATTTCCTTGTGCCTATAAAAATACTTTCATCCTTATGCTCCACATCTCATACTTAAAACCATTCTGACCATTAAACATTGGTACTCCATTCTCATAATAATCCATGATCTCCTTCCAGTGGTTAAACTGTTTCATGAAGGAACTTCTCTGATACCAATTGTTGGATTACCGAGAAGGGGGGGTGAATTAGTAATAGAGAAATTTAATCCTTTTTAACCATATAATCCAAGTGTTATATCAATGTATCATTATCATCCAATAATTGCAGAGTAAATAAGCAATGAAAAAATGAACAATCATACACATACACAGTACACCAGTGTTTTACGTGGAAACCTAAAGCGGGAGAAAACCAAGGAATGCTTTATCTTATATGTCTTGAAGAATTACATTCATTGGAAGCACCAACTTTCTTTGTTTTCCAGCTGCAACTGGAAGGAGGCTCCAACCCCCTAGT
>SNQJ01S0094807.1:27542-40098 GCA_010110895.2 Picea sitchensis
GTATGATTGTTCATTGTTTATTTACTCTGCAAATATTGGATGATAATGCTACATTGATATAACACTTGCATTATATGGTTAAAAAGGATTAGATTGCTCTATTATTGATTCACCCACCCTCTCAGTAATCCAACAATTGGTATCAGAGCAGGTTCCTTCAGAAATCAATTTAACCCCTGAAAGGTAGATCATGGAGAGAAACAACATGTATAAAAATGGAATACCACAGTTTTATGGACATAAGTATGCATTTTGGAGCATAAGGATGAAGAAATATATACAGGCACAGGGATTTGAAATTTGGCAATCAATTGTCGATGGATACACATCACCAGCAGTTCCGCCGACAAATGCCAAAGCAGTGAAACTCGGTCAGAATAATTCCAAAGCCATGAATGCACTTTTGAATGGTCTTGGAGAATCAATATTAACCAAAGTTTCACATTGTAAATCTGCTAAAGATATTTGGGAAAAACTTCGAAATATTTATGAAGGAGATTCAAAAGTCAAAGCAACAAAGCTTCAAACTTACAAAGGTCAGTTCAAACAACTAAAGATGAAGGAAGATGAGAATATTGTAGCTTACTTTTTACGAGTCGATGAAACAGTAAATGCAATCTTGGGATTGGGAGAATAACTCAAAGAATCTGTAATTGTTCAAAAGGTACTAATATCTCTTCCTATGAGATTTGACCCTAAGATATCAACACTAAAAGAAAGTGCAGATCTAAACTCAATAAGCATGGATGAACTACATGGAATCTTCACAGCATATGAAATGAGAAATGAAGAGGAAAATCCAGATATAAAAGAAGCAACCTTCAAAGAATCCAAAAGGTCAAAGAAAAAGGGAAAGCAAAAAGAAAAAGAACATAGCAACAACAATGACGTCTCAGAAGATGATGAAGAAGCGACCAAGTTTGTTAGAAGATTGAACAAGGGAACTAACGACATGTATAGAGGTAAGCTTCCTTTGATTTGTTTTAATTGTGATGGTATTGGTCATTTTTCTAACAAATGTCCTCATAAGAAAAAGAGAAACGATGAAGGTTACTCAAATAGAAAACAAACGTATAAAGGAAAAATAACCACAAAGAAAGTTTTCAAGAAAATCTTATGCACCAAAGAAGACATATCATCATCAGATGAAGATGAAGTCAGTGACAGTGAGACAAATATAATTCTATTCATGGCAATAGAAGAATATGATAAATAAGACTCCAAAAAAGAATATGAAGAGGCCAAAGAAGAATATGAAGAGGTAGAAGTTGACTACCGATAAGAATTGTTGTGTGCCATAGAAGTTATCAGAAGAGAAAAGAATAAATTACAAGAGGAACTAGACAAGAAAGAAGACACTCAGGAACTAGAACAAATGATCACAAATTTGAAGGTTCAAATCGAAGAAGATAAAAGAATTGAAAAAGCACTCAAAGAACATCTAGAAGGAAGAGACGAGATCATTGGAAATTTGGAAGCAAAAATTGTCACATTAAGAAAGGATCTTCAAAAGAAAAATATGTAGAACAACTCAAATGTTTTGAATGACAATATTAGCAGTCAAAAACCTCATCATGACAAGTCCGGACTTGGCTACAATCAGAAAGAAAAGGGATCAAGCTCCAAAACAACATAACAAGAAACATATCCAAAAATCTATGCAGAAACAATCAAAGGGGATAGGAAGGTCTACAAATAAAATTATAGGGACAGTCCTCAATCGAGAAGATTCATATTTCAGAATCAACAATTGACAGAAACATATAGGCCTCAGGAAGAAGAAGGAGTCATAAGAGTACCTCCTTTAAGAATATCTTCAACTCCCAGGTATCAAACTATATTTTTTGGTTTATGTTATGCATGTAATAATTTTGGACATAAAATTGTGAATTGCAGAGCTAACAAAAGGAACATAAACAACTTTGAAAGTCATACACAAAAGGGTTATCCAAGAAGGCCCAGTGAAACATAGAGAAGAAGTTACAACAGGTTTGAATCATTGAGCACTGAAGTGGAAAGATACAAATGTAACAACTTTGGACACATGGCCGAATATTGCATAATGACAATCCCTCCTAGAGAACCACAACAACACAACAACAATCACAGACATGAACCTCAGAAAAGGACATGGATAAGAAAGCAGAATCAGTATAGCAATGAAGAAAGCACACTCACTCTACAAGATAAGCATAAGAAACATGGTTGGTATATTGACAATGGTTGTTCAAAACACATGAGAGGTGATAGATACAGGTTTCTTACATTAAGAAAGGAAAGATATGGAACAATCTCCTTCGGAATTGATGATTCAACTAAAATCATTGGAAAATGCACAGTCAGAATTGGAAACAAGAATAGCAAAGCAGAAATTTTTCTACTAGTAGAAGATATGAAGCATAATCTTCTAAGTGTGAGCCAAATGTGTGACCAAGGTCATAAAGTTACTTTCAGTTCACAAAAGTGCGAGATAAGAAAATAAGGTTCAGGAAAATTGATTGCAACAGCTACGAGAACTTGAAGCAACATATATGTATTAAGTGAAATTGGAAATGAAAAGTGTTGCCTAGGAAAGGAAGATGAAAGTTGGTTACGACACAGAAGAATGGTTCACATACATTTTGATAACCTTGTCAAATTCAGCAAAAGGGAAACAGTTAGAGAAATTCCCTAGATCACGAAACCAACCAACACTTTATGCAAGCATTGTCAACAAGGAAAGCAAACAAAGACCAGGTTTAAATCAAAAGAGTATTCAACGACAAGACCACTAGAAATTTTGCATACTGATCTAGTTGGACCAACTACAACAAAGGGTTTAAAATGTGAGAAATACTTTATTTTATTAGTTGATGATTATACAAGAATGGTTGTAGTTTTCTTTCTCAGGAATAACTCATAAGCTTTTAAAAACTTCAAGGTATACAAGGAAATGGTTGAAAATGAAATTAATTCAAAAATCAAATGCTTGATATATGATAATGGAGGAGAGGTCACTTCAAAGGAATTTATGGACTATTGCAACAGGCATGGAATAAAAAGGTAATTCTTTGTTGCTAGGACACCTCAACAAAATGGATTTGTTGAAAGAAAGAATAGGATAGTACATGAAATGGATCGAACAATGATAATGGATTCCAAATTGACATATATATTTTGGACATAGGAAGTGCATACAACAATTCACATTCAAAACAGAGTAATGCTCATAAACAACACTAACAAAACTCCCTACGAGCTATGGAAAGGAACACCAACAAATGTGAAGCACTTTAGAGTTCTTGGAAGCAAATTCTACATCAAAAGAGAAGATGGCAGAATGGGAAAGTTTGGATCTCGTGTGGACAAAGGAGTACTTGTTGGTTGCTCAAGTACAAGGAAAACATACAATTTGTTACAACTTGAGATTGAAAAAAGTTGTGGAAATCATCAACGTAACAATTGATGGAATAGGTAGACAAGAATTAAAGGAAGAATAAAATGAATCAATGGAACAACTTTACGAAGAAGAATCAAAAGATGAAAAAGAAGTAGAAGGGGAAGATGAAGAGGATCTGACAGAAGAAGAAGAGAAAGTTCAACAAGTGTCTCCAAAGACAACTAGCAGATGAGTACAAAAGAATCATCATTTAGATCATATTATCGGAAACAAAGATGGCAGAGTTGAGACTAGAAGAAGAATTCGTTCACCAGAACAAATGCACCTAGCACTCTCATCTACGATTGAACCAACCTGTTTTGAAGAGGCCATCAAGGATGAATTTTGGAATAAGGCCATGGATGAAGAATTGTATCTAATAGAGAAAAATGACACTTGGGAATTGGTTCTAAGACCAAAGGATAAGAATGTGATCAGCACAAAGTGGGTATACAGGAATAAATTGAATGAAGATGGACATGTTACAAGGAACAAAGCTAGATTGGTATGTAAAGGATATGCACAGGTTGAAGGAATCGACTTTGAAGAGACATTTGCCCCAGTTTCTAGAATGGAAGCAATCTGATTGCTTTTAGCTTATGCATGCTCCAAAAATATTAAAGTGTATCAGATGGATGTAAAATCAGCTTTTCTGAATGGGGAACTTGAAGAAGAAGTCTACATTGAACAACCAGAAGGATTTCAATTGTCAAAGAATGTAGATTATGTGTGTAAATTAAATAAGGCCTTGTATGGTCTAAAACAGGCTCCTAGAGCATGGTACTCTAGACTGGATAAATATTTACAGCAAGCAGGGTTCAGAAAAGGAAGTGTGGACAGTGACCTATACATCAAGGTAACTCAATATAATATTTTATTAATTGAAGTTTATGTTGATGATATTATTTTTTGAAGTGGTGATGACAGGTTAAGCCATAAATTTGCAAAGGACATGAAGAATGAATTTGAAATGACATTACTTGGAAAACTATCCTTCTTTCTGGGTATTCAGATACGTCAAAGAAACTAAGGAATTTTTATTTCTCAAACCAATTATATCAGAGAAATGCTAAAGAGGTTCAAAATGGAAGATTGCAAACCAGCTATCACTCCCATGCAAACCAGTTGCAAGTTGAGAAAAGATGATGATTCAAAGTCTACAGATCAGAGGAAATACATGTCAATGATTGGTAGTCTACTATATGTGACAACATCCAAAATAGATGTAATGCAGGAAGTTGGACATGTGGCATGATTTCAAGAAGCACCAAAGGAATCACATGTATTATAAGTGAAGAGGATTTTCAGATATCTCAAAGGAACATAAGAGTTTGGATTATGGTATCCAAAAGGAAATGATCTATCATATTTTCCTACACAAATGCAGATTAGGTAGGTTGCATTGATGACCGATGAAGCATCAGTGGAGCAACGTTCTACTTGGGTGAGTGTTTAGTATCATGGCTAAGAAAGAAACAATCATCAGTAGCTTTATCTACAGTCGAGGCAGAGTATATTGCAGCAACAACATGTTGTACACAGGTTCTATGGGGGAAACAAAATCTGACAGATATACAGGTTGAGTGTGATAAGCCCATTCCAATCTATTGTGATAGTACAAGCACCATCAGTATCTCAAAGAACCCAGTGATGCACTCCAAGATGAAGCGCATTCCAATCAAGTATCACTTTCTACTGGAACGGGTTGCAGAAAAGAACATCAGAGTTGAATATGTGGGCACAAAAGAACAAGTGGCAGACATCTTTGCAAAAATTCTTCCATGGGAAGCCTTTGAGTATCTTCGCCAGAGACTCGGAGTTATTTCTACTCCAAAATGAAATATTCTGAATGCTTATCTTATATGTCTTAGATGTACACAAGGAAGCACCATAAAGAGAACAGTTTAGCTTGGGAGATCAGACGATTCAGTTAGGGGGAGAAGACCTGAATGGAAAGATACATTTTCCATTGATGAAAAAGGGGGAGAGATTTATCAGATGAAGAAGATAGAGGCATGGTTCCAGGGAGGGTGTTGGTCACAGAGATGCAGGAATGGTTATAGGGGGAGCATAAGTGATATGATTTTAGTATTTCATTAGTGTGTTGCCATCAATGCCAAAGGGGGATATTGTTGATTAATTGGGTTGGTTGTCATCGATGTCAACCCTTGAAGAAAGTGTGATAGCAAATTCTGGTAGCACAAAGGTTTGGGTAATGGAATCAAGTTTGTTTGATGTATAATGGTATGATTTTTGATATATTTATAGGTAAGACTATTCTAGATGGATAGTACATGTCATTCCATTTCTGGTGGTATGTGGAACGTCACATAACACCTCACGGTTTGAGAGTTATGGCCTTACGAAGTTGGAGGACCCTCATTTGTTGGCTTGAAGCCCCAAAAGGTCAAAAAAGTCAAAGTGCTTGCAAAGAAGAAATTATTTAAATAAGAAAGTGAAGTGACAAAGTCAAAGAGGATTATTTAAATAATAAAGTGAAGTGACAAAGTCAAGGAGGATTATTTAAATAATAAAGTAAATGGAGAACTTTTTAATTATGAAAAGTGGTTATAAGAAGGTTAACCCTAAAATGAGGAAAATGGGTTAAGTAGTCAAGTCGCTATTGGATATATGGACAAGTGGTAAATTGGGAAAAGTTGGACATAGGTGACTATGTGGACAAAGTGGTCTAGAAGATGTTTCTAAAGAAGTTGCATGAAACCATAAATAAGAGGCAAGGCTCTTTCATTTCAATTACACTTGAGCATATTGAATATCTATAGGTGACTGAAGTAACCAAAGGATATCTAAGCCGAATTTCAGAGGGAAGGTGAAGTAAAGAAGGCCGAAATTCAAGGGAGGATAAATTCTTTTGATGATGCTTTCTAAGGTATGTTATTTACAGTTCATCTCACCATTTTCGCAATAATTTTTTTTCTAGAATGATTCAGACCGTGAAATTGGGTGGCCACTGAGGAAACATATCCAAGTAGTTGTGGTACGAATTTTAACTTGTGGTTTGTTGTATTTTTGGAGTTACACTCCGTAAAAAATAGGGTTTGTGGCTAGTCCTGAAACTATTCTAAAACAAGTGATTCAGGTAAAAATGTCATAACTTCTTCATAACAGATCCAAATTCAGTAAGACCAAATGTGTTGGTTAGAGTACAGTCTGTAGTATTCCTTGTACAATTCTTAGATCCATACAATAAATATTATGTGAGGGGCACGCTCTATTAGTTCGCTCTCTAGAATAAGCCATAATTCAACAAGGTATGCCATTGTTGCTATAATTCCTTTTCTGAGAGGTTCCAAGTAGTGACACCTAGAGGAATTGCATAAAACACACTGAAGAAAATTGTGTACTATTTTCAGATCTTCATTCATTACAGGTACATAGTTATTATTATTTCAAATTAGGATTGTTGACTAATCCAAAACTAGTCATGTGAGACTAAAGTAAAGTTTGATGAAAATGCTAGTCTCTTGTTGTTAAAGTTAAGGAAGGTTTGCAGGTATGTGATCATATACACTTTAGGTCTATTATAGAGTTACAAATCAGATTTGGATGATGAAATTGATGAGGTATTTTGGTTGAGGTTGAGGTACAGGTTGGTCCATGGTTGATGCACTTGTTTATGGTACAGGTTGATTACAGGTTGAGGTACAGGTTGATGCATGGATTATGCATGGTTTAGGTTATTGGTATAGGTTGTTTGGTGTAGTTTGATTGATACAATTTTACATCAGTATATCTCACAGTGATAGTGTGACAATGGTTCCATCATTCTACTTATACGTTAGGGCGGTTGGACGGGGAAAGGACAGGTGGTTGTAGCCACCTTCTGGTTGTAGCTGGAGAACACAAGGGGTTGTAGCCTCCTTCTAGTTGTAGCCATAGAATTGGGGAGTTGGAGCTTCCCTCAAGTTGTATCCTGAGAAACTAGGGGGTTGGAGCCTCTTTCTAGTTGCAGATGGAAAACAAAGGAAGTTGGTGCTTCCAATGAATGTAATTATTCAAGACATATAAGAAAAAACATTCTTTGTTTTTCTTCCGCTTTGGGTTTCCATGTAAAAACATTGTTGTATTGTGTATGTGTATGATTGTTCATTTGTTCATTATTTATTTACTCTGCAAATATTGGATGATAATGCTACATTGATATAACACTTTCATTATATGGTTAAAAATGATTAGATTTATCTATTACTAATTCACACCCCCTCTCAGTAATCCAACAAATGTATGGGTTTGTTAACTAGATACTTCAATGCCTGGTGATCTGTAAAAAATGTAAACGGGTTTGCGAGTAAATAATGTCGAAATTTCTGTAGTGAAAAAATCATCAACATGGCTTCTCTTTATGTAATCTAATAGTGTTTTGCTGCTTTATTTAACTTTCAACTGGCATAAGCACTAGGATGGTTGATTGTGTCATCATATGGTTGTGTGAGAATCGATCCTACAACAATACTCAATGTGTTGACATGTACATGAAATCATCTTGACTAGTCGGTAAATTTAAGTATAAGGGATTCGACCAAAATTTTCTTTACAAATTCAAATGACTCTTGACAGACTTGGTTCCATCTGAATTTGACTTATTTCCGAAGTAATTTGTCCATTGGAAAAGTAATGCTGAATAATGACATATGAACTTTCTGTAATACCTAGTATGCCCCAGGAATATTTTTATCTGCTTTTGATTGACAGGTGGTTTTAAGTCAAGGATGATTTTAATTTTTTCCATATCTACCTTCACACCCTCCTTCCATACAACATTTCCTAAGAGGATGCCAATTGGGGTGGCAAAGATAAATTTCTTAATATTTAGGGACAATTGAATTTGCATGCATCTTTCAAGCATTAACCTAATCCATTGTATATGGTTTTTAAATAAGTTGTATATGGTCCAGTAGGCGAAATAGACAACCATCGCCTTGTAAATGTATTCTTGAAATTCCTTCACCACTATCCATGAAAAAACTGTAGGGGAATTCCTTAGCCCAAATGGCATTACCCTATAGGCAAAGGATCCAAATGCGGATACAAATGTTGTTTTTAGTTGGTCTTCTTTGGCTATGGGTACTTGGTTGTATCCTAAGAACCTGCAACTTCATTAATTATTTCATTTGCAAATGGAGTGGGGAATGGATCTGTCAGTGTCATTTTATTGAGTCCTTTGAAGTCGATGCAAATTATTATCTTTTTAGGGTCATGCTTCTTTGTCTAGACCACCATGGGAATTGCCCATTCTGATTTTTTGATTGGATATATTATGTATGTTGTTAACATTCCATCGATTTATTTCTAGATGATCGACTTGTATTTATTCACTAGTTTATCAGGTCCTTTTTTAATTGGTTTTTCCCCAAGGGTGAGATCAATTTTCATTTCACCAATTTATTATACAAGCCCTTTTAAGTCTTTATAGTCCCAGGAAAACACATCTTGGTATTCTCTTAGTAGGTTGCCTATATCAGTTGTTTTCTTTTCCGACCAGTAATCACCTACTTGTGCCATCTTAGGTCGATGATCGTTTGATATATTAAATTACTTTGTGTAACAAACCTCCCATTTCATTACGACAACAAGCCTCACATAACAAGTGCAATTTTTTTTTTGTGTGTGTATGTAGGAAGGTAATAATGACATTATACTCAACATCGCAACACAACGACGAACACAATGCATGCAACTCACGCCACAACAAACATAACGACCTAACATAAAAGCACATCAAGCACCTGGAAGCAATGTACGACGTTCAACCGATGAAGAATAAGAATGAATACCCGCTCGTCATACCCTACAATGGTTAGGACCTCCAGGACACATAAGCAACGTTCAAGCCTAGGTTCCCATCGATTTTGACCATTTAAGGTCTCAAGGCTGGCGATTGTTCTGAGGAACAAGGAGGTGTCTACATCCTGCTCGACACAAGTAGATCAAGCCTACTAAGCTAAGGACAATCATCTTAACAACCCAATGCACCCAAAATTAATTACACAAGTAACTAGAACCCTTAGAGTGAGCAAACTAATCACATTAAACGTTTACAAAACCAAGTACAAATGTTAATTAATAATAAACAACAACACCCTCACTAGGAAGCACAAGCTAAAAGTGACTTCGTCAACAACCCAACCATTGATCACGTCTAAAATAGTCCAACTAACCATCGTGTTTAACATTGGTTACTCATCCAATAGTAAGTCAATTCCAATTAGTCCATAAATTACAATTCTATATTAACATAAAAATCAACAAGTCTGATTGCAATTAGATCAATGTACGCCAATCTAAATTAACATTAAAAGTGTATCAAGTGAGCAAGTCTAAATAATAGCTGGGTCATCAATGTACCATCAATGTAAATCATAATGCAATCATAGTTGGGAATGACGTGTAAGACATTAACACTTGATACTATATAACATTTAACCAGTAGAACTGGTCATTCCACTAGATGATCAGTAGAGAAAATATCAGAGGCTAGGCATTAAAACTTAATATCATAACACAGTGATTTGATTGAAGGAGATATAACATTTACTCACTATACTATTACAGTATTGCTTTGAAAGTAATACATTTAATCAAAATTATATGACATTGACAAATAATATGGTATTGCCTTAATTTAGCAAGCTTAA
The DNA here is from genome assembly GCA_010110895.2 of Picea sitchensis. Classification (NCBI taxonomy): domain Eukaryota; kingdom Viridiplantae; phylum Streptophyta; class Pinopsida; order Pinales; family Pinaceae; genus Picea; species Picea sitchensis. Next base: position 37,617 of record SNQJ01S0094807.1, read on the forward strand.
TCTCTACTTGGGGCAATACTCACTAATCTCATTTAACCATTAACCACAATCTAAAAGGGCAATTATAAATAATCCCAAATTACAATCTAACTATTACTTAAAGATATATAACCACATTAGCTACATCAAAGCAGAATGCTAAATATGACATTGGTAAACAATTAATTACACATGTTGTCTATCTAGTAAATATATCAATATCTAACTGTCTATTCACATAATGAAGGAGATCGCTTGACTAACAACATCGTTGTAGCAGTTAATGTTTGCAGCGAGAATGCTGGGTATACTCAATTGCCGAAGAAAGAAGGACAATACAACCGCAGAAGGATCAACTTGTGGTCATACTACAACAAACTCAATCAACAATTTGATGGCAAAACGGGGTCCTTAAGGAAGTAAACACAGACATCCTTAATGGCATGTCATGGTAATAAAATCAGTGTAAAAGCAATGAATGAAATATGTGTAACAGTAAACGAAGTATAAATTCACTCTTGTCAGAAATAAAAATTATAGTGCCAGAATTACATTCGTGATGCCATCAAGCCAGTGGCTATACATTTAAATAATTGACGTCAATAAAATTTGTAACGCCAATAAATACAAATACATTTTCCAGGAATACAATCACGTTGCCACTAAGCCAGTCTTTGCACATTAAGAATGAAGTGCCATTAAAGAAATTCGTATTTGGCAATAATAATATTTCATTGCCGGAATAAGGTCGTGGTGCCAAGTCGCGGTAACAACAAGGAGGTAGATTCGTGACAGTAAAGGTTGTGGTATAAAATCTGGGTAACAATAGTGATAATAAAATATGGGTAATCAAATCGTGGTAAATAACAACAACTCAGTCACATTCATTGGGCGAAAACTGTGGGCATTTCAACAACAATATAGTTAACTTCTCAATATAAAAAACGTGGTCACTCCGACAAGTAAGGTTGTGATTTAAATGGATAAAATCGTGGGTGATTTCTATAGCAACATAGTCAACTTCTGATTATCAAATACATGGTCATTCCGGCAAGTAAAGTTGTGATTTAAATGGAGAAAATCGTGGGTGATTTCTACAGCAACACTGTCAACTTCTGATTATCAAAAACATGTTCATTCTGGCAAGTAAAGTTGCGATTTAAATGGATAAAATCGTGGTGATTTCTACAACAACATAGTCAACTTCTGATTATAAAAAACGTAGTCATTCCGGCAAGTAAAGTTGCAATTTAATTGGATGAAATCATGGGTGATTTCTACAGCAACTCAGTCAATTTCAAAGGGCAAAAACGTGGCACCCATTAAATGCAAATTGTGGGCATTAACATGAATCAAAAGGCAACAAATTTTTAAATCAAAACATAGTCTTCATCAAGGGAAAAATCGCCCCAAAGGTAAAACGAAATGCAGACAAAAATAATTCCTCTTTTCCATTGCCAGAAGACCAATTATAAAAATTTGCAGACATGAAACCATTTCTCTTTTCCATTGCCAAAATACAAAATAAAAATGCAGACCAGAAATCATTTCGTTGTTCATTGCCAGAATACCCAATGTAAAATGTAGACATGAATTCATTTCGTTTTTCATTGCCAGAATACCCAATGTAAAATGCAAAGATGAATTCATTTCGTTTTTCATTGCCAGAATACCCAAAATAAAAATGCAGACCAGAAATCATTTCGTTTTTCATTGCCAGAATACCCAATGTAAAATGCAGAGATGAATTCATTTCGTTTTTCATTGCCAGAATACCCAAAATAAAAATGCAGATCAAAAATCATTTCGTTTTTCCATTGCTATAACCCCAATACAATGCAGACAACAGTAAGAGAACGCAAGGATCCAATGGGAAAGGTCATGGAATGATTGCAGGGGTTCTATCAGTCAAGGCATAGAGAAAACCAACGAGGAAACAAGATAATCCACACACAGAGGTCGTTGCCAGATGGCGGAATCAACAATCAGCCAGGGACAAACATTAAGGGTAGCTGGCTAACAGGTTCATCCTTTGCTCATCATCCTCGCACAGAAAAGCAGGGCGTTGAGATCCATAGGTCTTTTAATGCTAAGGTGACGACCATATATCAGGCTCCTGGCCGACTACTCAGGCGAGGACTGGTGAGCTAGGGACGAAGGCTAAACAACCACGAAGGTCACAATCAACACAGCAAGGTGGTCAAGACGTGCGAGGAAATGAAGCCATGGGAGTCAGTCTATCATCGAGCTAGGCTAAGAAAATTTCAGAAACCATCTAGATAATCAGTTCACTTACCCAAGTAAAAATGCAGATTCAAACATCAGTTCTCAAACAATTTACCATACAAAACGAATAAAGCGTATCATTGCCTGTTCGAAGTGGACGTCCCGCGTGCTCCTTGCAACTCCCATGTGTCGAACGACGAGACTACACTGGTACCTCCCAGCCAATGCTAGGGGTACTCTTCTTCCCCCTTAGCCCCCCGAGCCGCAAAGGGGCCAC
>SNQJ01S0094807.1:40148-59492 GCA_010110895.2 Picea sitchensis
TATCCAGAGATTTCGACTAGCTCCCAGCTCGCCTTGCAAGGTCGAGCTACCACTTCTCACTGAGCTGGGTATCCCAACTCCCACAAGTTAAGTCAATCAAGTAGATATTTTTGCAGTGTAACGTTATGCAAAACAGAAGAGCCCTTACCTCCATCTCCTCCCTTCATTATATAGAGTTTTGTGGTTCCTTACTTTCCTAAAATCTCGTTTAATTAAGTTTTTAAAATTTAATTCCTAAAAATTCCTCCCCGTACAAGTGTCACCCATCCCCTTCATTCCTCCATAAATCAATTTCTTTAATTAATTAGTTATCTTTATTTCCCTCACCCACCTAGAGTTACTCCTAGAATCACTCCTAGGGGTCCCCAAATTCTCTTACAGGTTTTAAATACTTTCCCCACAATTAATTTGCTAGTTCAATTTAAATTAGAAAGCTCTTAAATGGTAGATACTTTACTAAGTTTGACTTTCTGCTTTTTCCCTTAAGTTCCGTTTTTCCCTTTTTATGTTTACCTCTTTTCCTAGTTTCCTAATATTTTAGATTTTCCCTCTTTCCCCTTTTTAATTAGAACTCAAAAAGGCAGGTGTGGAAATTAACCCCTTTTCCCTTTTTTCTTTTAATTAATAATTTTTTTTTAAAATTATCATAAAATAATAAAACGATTAATTCCCTTTTAAAATTTTAATCCAACGGATTTTTTTTTATGAATCAATTAAATTTCTTACTCCCTTCGTGTTACAAGATTTAATGAAGAGTATAATTACTATATATGTTGTTTTTATTTTTATTATTATGAACATCTTTTTTTTTTAGAGAAAGATTAAATTTTACCACTAGCATAATTTAGACTTGGACCTTAAATTTTCGTACTGGGCGACATTTAATTAGGGAATTTGTTTTTAAAAATTCTTAACACGTTATTCATCCTAAGGCCATCTAGGTTCATTCATTTATCAAAACAACGTGATGTGCCCTTCAGGATGCACTAGGTGCTCCAAGGGTGCTACTCGCCTCATCTGTTCCCTTGCACGACATGCCCTTCAGGATGCACTATGTGCTCCAAGGGTGCCACTCGCCTCTTTCCATTTTTCTTGCGCGACATACCCTTCAGGATGCACCACGTTCTCCAAGGGTGTCACTTGCCTCTTGACTGACTTGGTAGACATCAAAAACCCCTGGAGTCAATACTCCGCCAGGTGAACTTGTGGGAGACTAAGGGCCTCTAAGGAATAAGGCCCACGCCTTATTGCGTGCCCCTTAGAATCATCGTGAGTGATTGTCGCTGTCTGCCCTCACGACATTGTGGGTCCTCTAGAACTAGGTAGACGTTAACCTATGGTTCGAGCCATGATGGGAGTGCTAGTAGGTTGTGGCAGGGATGTTGTCCACACCTCTTCCTCACATCTCTGGTAGTCATGTGTGACCCCTTTACTCCACATGTGAGTCTGGTCGGCAAGCTATCTTCAGCTTGCATCATCAACGAATCTTGTCAGAATATATCCACATCATATCATCTAATCAAAAGCACTAAAATCACAGTAAAACAATCAAACCCCAATGGTACACTCCCCGACTCGATTCAGAGTCCAAGGGGTTCTATCGATGCCTCTACATCCTTGAGGTCCATAATCCTGCACACTCAGTAAAACCGAGTCAATAGCACATGTCTATGTCGATGCGGTAAAACAACATGTCATCATCCCATAACGCCTCTTAATCAAAATCAAAAGTTTTAATAGCATAATAATCTGGATCACTTGCGAGCAAGTGTCCTCAAAGAATAAGTTCACTCAGTGCGCCAGAGCGAGATGTTACACTTTGTCTTTATCTCAACATTCATCCATTCTGGTGGTTTTTCTTCATCAAGGTATCATTCCCATTCTTCAACTTTAGTGAAACTTTCTGGGAAGTCAGGTTGTTCTAGATAATCCTTCTCTTCCTTGGTTACTTTTAATATTGAATTTACATAATTTTGTATGGTTGGGTGATTACTTCTCCACCGAAAAAATTGTCCCAAAAAAATTGTGTTTTCCATGTTGATTCATCGATTGGTTATAGTTTCTTTGTTCTCCATCGAAATAAGGTGGCATGTCGATGTCGATCTTATGTCGACCTTCATTTTCCCTTTTTCTTTCTGCATGGATGGTGTTGGTTTTTCAAGAAAATTTTTGATTTGTTGGGTTGCTTCTCTTAAGTGCTCCTCCTACAGGGTGAATTCAAAATCTTTGATAGTATTATCTTTGATATCAGACCAATTGAGTGTGTGACCACATGATTCTTTAATTTTGTACCATTTTTTTGGTATTTCATCTAGCGTATTTGGAAACATATGTGGCCATACCCTTCTATCCCTATAGCCTATTCTGCGCCATTTTTTCATAGCAATGAATGTGTTCCATGAGATTGTAACTGATTTTGAAGAGGGGAATGCCATTTTTTTAACTTAGCTTCTTTTCTCCAAAGAATTCTATAAAATTAGTCGATATGGTTGTCCATGTTTGTAGTCTTGGGGAATGCATTTCCCACCATATTGCAACTTGGCCTGTGAAATTTTCCACCATAATTTGGGTCCTTCCCTGTTCTCCCACAGATTTAGAAACTTCTTCGACATGTGTCAATGGTGTGTTCTATTTGTTATAGCGCAGTGGATTTTTCGTCCAATTTTTGGCCGGGATTAGAGTGGGTGTTTGTCGAAGACTTTTCTCATATACTATGGGTACTGCTTGGATTGAAAAACATGTTCTTGGACGTTTTATTGGAATGGATTCGATGGACCAGCAGTATTTTGAATGTGCTTCATAATTTTCTATCTGCCAATTATATAGGGACGAGTCGGAGTTGTGTCTAACCAACATGGGAGATTCTATTAAAATTTCTCCTTGTGCATTTGGTTTGACATAATCTCTTTGTTCATTGATTATATGGTACAAACATCAAGCTTCTTGATCCTCGTCCCATGACTCCATCCAAGGTTTCCCTTCTTTAGGGTCTAGGGAGATAATTATTTTTCTATCACTCCCTTTTAGCTTGATGCTATCCATTTTGAGGGAGATAGTGGCTTTCATTTGTCGCCCCCATGGCCAACTGGAAAGTTCTGGATAAGTGAGAATTCCTTCGACTAAGTCAATTACCTCGAAGTCGACTAATGTTGGTATACCCATAATTTGTGTTTCCACATTTTTGAGTATGTTGATAGGTTCTATTAATCTTTGATCGGAAAGTTTGAGGTAGTTCAGTTTCGATGATAATGAATATCGGCCCAACCTTATCCATGTGTCCCGAGGAAGGATATTTACTTGTGATCTGAAATCGACGACTACATGTTCAATCATTACCCCATGGATTTCTAATTCGACCTATCAGTCATAATATTTTTGTTTATATGATAGTTGTCTGACATATTTGGATGGTCTATGTCCCTCTTTATATTCTATTAGGATGTTGAGTAGGTCCAACAATCGATCAACTGAGTGCTTTTCTTTTAGGAATTGTAGAAATTCTTGTATTGTATATTCATTTTGTTTTCCTTTGTTCTGATGTTCTCGATTAGTTTTTTAAATAATTTGAGTGCTTCCCTCATGATCTGCTCTTCTTTCTCAGGATTTGGGAATGGACTGGAGTTCCTTGTTTGTCGATTTTGTGATGGAGTTTTATTAATATCTCGTGTTTCTCCTGATCTTGTAATAATATGTATATTCTTTGAGTTTAATACTTCTTGTTTCAGGACTTTGTGGAGTAAGTCCACGGTCTTTTTGTTCATTATTTTATAAAGTACTATTAGGAAATCCTCGAGTGAGTAATCCCTGACACCGCATATGTTGCAAAATTTCAATTCGGCTCTATCTTTTGTTGGGTAGTCGGGGTTGATGTGGTCTTCTTTCTAGCAGTTAAAAAAGTAAGGTCGACCTCGACCTTGACCTCGATCGCGACCCTGAAAATCACCTTGACCTCAACCATAGTAGATGTTTCTTCTTCCATAGTCATTATTTTGGTATGTTGCTTATGTATGATCAACTGTGTGCACATTTGTTCTATTATGTGCGTTTAATTGACATTCATATGTTCTATGGCTATGAAATTCACAAATATGGCACCATTTGGTGTTTTTAAAGTTATGCGGGAAGTCCTGCACAGTATGGTCGGTGAGGGCTTCACATATATTGCAATTTGTCTCAGCTTGCACTCATCGTGCATCTACTTCTCTTGTCACTTGATTGTTGAGACTGCAAGTTTATTTTGTGTGACCATCTTCATAGCATACAATACACCACATCTCATTTCTTCTTAAAGTCAAGTTCTTAATATTCTGTTGAAGTTGCTCAAGTTTTTCCTCTAGCCTTTTTTTTGCTAACGAAGAAGTCGATGGGACTTTGTCGTTTTATTCGATGCATTGTTCTTTCTACAGTGCATCTCCACGTGTGTTTATCTTTTAGAGGTGCAATGGTGTTCAAATTCGCTGGAGTAATCCAACTACATACCATTGTAATAGTAAATCTTGATCAATGGTCAAAGGAATTTGGCCTAGGAGGTCTTTAAATATTTTTTCATATTCCCGAACCGACTCTCCTGGTATTTGCTTTATCTCTTTAAGTTTCTATGCACCAAATGTGAAACATATTGAACTTTGAAGAATGACAAGAAGTTGTTCTTTATGTTCGTTTTCGACCAATTTTGATTCTCTGTATAATTCATAAACCATGTAAGAGTGTGGTATTGAAGAGTTGCACCAGATTGTGCCATTTGTTTATCCTCATCTGTGATGTCTGTTGCATCCCAGAATTTTTCACATATGAACCAATGTCTCTTTGGATCCTCATCTCCCTCATAAATAAGAATATTATTGAGTCCCATTTTTGTTTTATTTTTAAGAACAATATATTTATTTTATGTTTGCTTGATCAAGAGTTTCGACTGGGGTGTCGAAATTTTAGTCGGTTGTTGTTGTGCAGACTCGTTTGTTGGTCGGTCTTCTGTCGAATAGTATTCGATAAGTAATATTTCCTTCTTTTCTTTGGGATTTATTTCTTCAGTTTGAAAATTTTGATATTTATACTCGATGATACGTTGTTCCAATGAACGTGTCGGTTCGTGGCTATAATCTACTAAATTATTGTGTTCCTTTGATATGAGATCTACCAGGGGGTTTGACTTCGTGAGATCCTTCATGTGGATGAGCATGTTATTGAATTTATTTAGGTTTATTTATGGCTCGACTATGAACGTATCACATATATTCTCGTGCGTGTCGGTTCTATACCATAGTGTTGCGTACTATTCGTCAATGTAAAGCCTCTGTTGGAGGAATTATTTGATTCAATGGCTAGTTAATTCAATAGGAGGAGTGCATATTGTGGGTACCCAGTCTTCATAATCCATGCTCTCAGGTTGGTCTTCAAGTTGATGGGCGCCCATGCTAACCTCTATCAACTGTACTTCATTACTTTTGTCGGGGGTCGCCATGGTTGTTATTTCCAGATTTGGTCGATTCATGTTAGACTCAGACTTCTCACATGCTCTATCAGGTTGATCCTCCCTGAGTAATTTTCTATTCAAATTATGATTGTTCCACATATCACAGATCTCCTCTCTTTTCTTTTACCTCTTGTCCCACTCCAATTTTTGGATGTCAATCATTTGCTTGTAAATTTTCTTTTCTCTTGAAGACATTTATGCTTCATTCGAGGGAACTCTAGCATGCTCTTATTTTTCTTATGGCATCTTACATATCAATCGACCCCCTATCGCCACCCCGACTTACTCAGAATAAGCAGTGATGGCCATATTTATTTGCTCAGAAAGTAGTCCTAGGATTCTTTTGTATCCTTACACTTTGCTTCCAGGAATTATTCCGACTTCTCATCTTTTTCCTCCAAGTTACTATTCAGTAGTGGTATTCTTAGTCGAGGTCGGTACCGAACAATGTCACTGACTCCTTTTTTGAGCATAAATTTATGGAGCAGTCTTGGGGCAGTGCACAAAAATTCTTCGTGCAGTTCGATGTAGAATTTTTCTTTTACTCTATCGAGGGAAGTTAGATCCTTAATGGATTGGTTTGTTATATAATCTTCAAAAATTCTTTCAACCCACTCATGCACGTTTGTTTGTCCTCCTTTTGTAAGATTGAACGTTAATTTTTTTGTCAGGAGTCAATTTATGCATTACCGGGTTTGTTAATGTACTCGAATATGGATTCTCGGATAACCTCTAGAAATCGTTCATGAGTCTATAAGAAAAATCAGGATCTTTCTTCTACTAGTGTGAGGTTGTTCCTTCTTGTGTAATTCTTGATGTAGTTTTCAATTTTTCGCTCCCACCATTTGTGTGTGTCTTGTAAAGTTATCATCTATGTAATCTTATGCATGCTCAGGTTCAAAACTATCGGCTATGGAACCAATGTTGTAAGCTAGGGGAATGTTACCAGTTATTCATCACTTAAGCAAGAAAAGCATAGAGGTTGCATACACATATGTAAAGATATACACAAAGTAGTGAGATCCCAAGAAACAATACTTTAGTGTGTGTGTGTGTGTGTGTGTGTATATATATATATATATATAACACAAAAGAGAGACTTTCCTTGATACATGATCATCTATTTATACATACATGTTCATTTGCTAGGCAGTTATAACTACTTAAGTGTCTGGGTCAGTCACAGATACTACGACCGACTTTTCATTCTAACTTCGACAGTCGACCGACTAATTCTTAGTCGACTATATAAGTTTTTAAGTTTCGCATAAAAAGTTGATTTTACCTGAACTTTGTGTGTTGATGCTAAAAATCTTTATAAGCATACTTTAATATAGTTTCCACTCTCACCTAGAATAAGACTATTATTTTATCACACCTCTTTCCTCTTATGTATAGTGTATTACTAATTAAGAAGTGGAGCAATTCCCTCAATAGGAATAATTTGGAATTAATTTTATGATTATTAGTTTTGATGATCTTGTGTTAATTGTTAATGATGATGATGGAGCAATTCCCTCATAGGAATAATTTGGAAATGATTTTATGATTATTAGTTTTTGATGATCTTGTGTTAATTGTTATTGATGATGATGAGAGATTGTAATTTATTTGCATGTTTTTAAAATTCAAAATTAAAATGGTATGCATAGGATTGTAAGAAAAAATAGTGATAAAATATTAACTCTTAAATCTTAATATTGCATATTTATTATAAATGAAAGCAAACAAAATAGTAGGTTTTCGAATTAATATTTTTTACTACTAAAGAAATCAATAACTAGATATGAAAATTTATATTGTTAGAAATAAAATAAGTATAAATAAACTTGTTAATTGGATGTAATTTAAATGATTGTGAGAAAAATTGATAATCTTTTTATTTAAGTTCAAATTTTACTTTGTAATATGTTTATTTTTAATAAAATACCATTAGTAAAATGAAAGGAAATATCCATATATCACTTGAAAAATAAAAAATAAACATAAATACGCATTTCTCAATGTAAATGATATATATAATATTATATGTGAATAACAAAACAAAATTTCTATAAATAAAATATATAATATTATATGTGATATAACGGAACAAAATTTCTTTAAAAAAAAGTATGTTGAAATTTTGGGAAAAATATGTCACTTTAATGAAAGATCCTAGTTATGATATAATTATTTAATATATTTAATTTTGAGCATTAAATATCAAAAATTTAATGTTTTTGGAACGTTGTTTTTAATGTTTTTCAAGTATTTAAATAATATTTAATTTTTTTTTAAATAATATCTTATTTTTTAAAGATCCAATAAACCAATTTTGATATGAATGAACATTAATCATCATCATCATTAAAAAACAAAATCATATTTATAATAAACCTTTAATGATAAATCTCATTAAAATCCAATCATTTAATGTATTTGAAAATAAATGATATGATGAGTTAAACATTACCTCTTGAACTTATCGCAACCAAATGACAAATAGAATGACACTACCTTGGATTATTGTGGCAAATAAAGTGCGCAAAAGGTTGAAAAGTAAGATTGTCACAACAATTTTTTCATGCAAAATAAAAGGTTTTATAAAATTTAACGATTCTATAAATTAAATTAAAAAAAAATTATTAAGTCTTTTTTAATAAAGGTATTTTATAGAGTGCTTTTAAAAGTGTTTTATTTCTTTTTAAAAAAGTGTTATTATTTTTTAAATTAATGTTGTTTTTAACTGATAAAATGGTTGCATTTTTCCTATTAATTTTTTGTGAATGTGATGTTGTTTATTTTTCATGTATTTAAAGAATCATCAATCATCAAAGTTTTATTTTGATTTTTTTAATCATATAAAATTTAATGGGTTTTTTTATAAATTTAAGAAAATAATTTCCTCCAAGGTAATAAAATTTTAAGAAATTTTATGCATGAAAGAAGGAGGCATTGTTAGTAATCATCCCACCTTAGGGGTAACTCTCAACATCGCATTACCCTAACCTATGTGCACAAAATTGCTCAAATTTCCCAAGATTTGGTCGAATTGTGCCAAATGGCACACGTGTTTTCAATTTTTCAAGCATAGAGAGAGGAGAGGTGATGCCTAGTGTTAACCCCTCCCCTTCCTTATCCCTTTCTCTTTGTTTGAATTTTTTTTAAGCCAAATTTTTCCAAAGTTTTTAAAATTTCAATGATGGAAGAAGTGGGATGGACATTGTCCCCTTCCCTCCATGCTTGAAATTTAAGAACAAATAGGTAAAAAAATTTAGCAATTTCATTCATGGAAGGAGAAGGAGCAATGATTGGAATCACCTATGGATGGGATGATTCCCATCATCCCTCCATCCCCCACCACTTTGATGCATGAAATTACTCAAAATTTGGTCAAACTTATTAAAGTTTCAAGTATGGAGAGAGGGGAGGAAACATCTCCCACACATAGCCCACTCCAACCATGTGTGTGGAATTTTAATAAATATGGTGAAATTTGGCTAAAGTTTGGGCAAATTCTAGCAATTTTGCATATGGAAGGAGGGAGGTTAATATTGGAAATAACCTTGAGGAGTGATGTAATTCCCAACATTACCCTTCTTCGTATATAAAATTGATGTTGTCTAAACATTTGATTTTTTGAACTTTTTCATCGGAATCTGACAAAACAGATCATGGTGAAATCTATATTTTCTCTTGTTTAAATTGCATTTTTAAATGCATAAATGGATTCAATACCCATAAAAACTTCAAAAAGTCAAACATTTAGACTATACTCATTAAATAAAAAAAAATTAACTTATTTATTTTAAAAAAAATTATAACCATTTGTTTTTTGATTTTATAACTTTGAGATCAACTTTAAGATTAAAATGATTGCTCATCCTTTCCTTTTTCTAAAAAAATTCTTAGAATAATGATTTCGAAAAATGATGATATATAATTACAAAAGAAAATGGTAGAAACAATTGAACACACTAGATCGTCTTCAAAAGAAAAAAGTTATTAAAAAAATATCACATTTTAAAAATATTTTGAAAAACATTATTAAATTAACACTGAATTTAAATCTTAAAAAAATGAAAAAGTGATGATACGTGTAACACTATTTTTATATTTCAAACATTTTTGTAATTTTGGATATATAACTTTTTTTTCTTGTTATATGGGTAAAAATATTAATAATGCAACTTGCAAAGCAACAAAATAATCATTTCCTCATTTAAAAAATGTGGTTAATGTTTTTAGTTTTAAAACAATTTATTAAAAAAATATAGTTTGTCTATCGACTCACTTATTTTCCAATTAATAAAGATTTAAATATAAATATATTTTATAACACCTAATGACTTTATGCATATATGCATTTTTATTTTTACATACTCTCATAAGTATCTAATGACTTTAATTTCATTTCAGTTATTGCTGTTATGAAAGTATCTATTTTGGATTTTTGGTATGGATTTATTTGGTAATGTGTATTTATAATAATTCTTGTTTTGTGATGAAAGATGTAAACAAATTATATTTGTAATATAATTGAGTCAAATTTTTTATTGGAAAAAAACATGGTCGTATTTTATCATATATTTTATGATAATAATGATGAGTCACGTAGATGATACTATAAGAATTATATAATATATAATATTTTTATGATTGTGAATAACCTACATTATGATTTATTATTTTTAAATTGTGAGTTTGTTTATCTCTTTTCCGGTTGTGTGATCTATTTTGCCGATACAATATGTATATATTTTAAACTTATATTTATTATTAAGATGTGCTAAATTGTTTAGAGGATAATACATTTGGTATTAAATTATTATTGAATAATAGTTTTAATGATTAGACCAATGTTTTATAAAAAATAAATATTATGTAATCTAAAATTATTATTGAATTAAAAGGTAAATATTATGTATTTTAAAAATTATTATTGAATAATAGTTTTAATGATTAGACAAATGTTTTATAAAGTAAATATTGTGCAACCTGTGTAATCTATGCGGTATAGAGTGTCAAATCTGAAATAAATTTTCATTTCATAGACCAAGACACTTTAAATTTAGATAAAATTAAAAAAAAATTATAATATCTCAACATATATCTATTTAAATTCTATGTTTATAAAGTGTCAAGGGGGTTCAAATTCTTTAAGGTGAAAACTTTTCCTCGAGTTTTTCACTTTAAAAAGGTTTGCACTTCAAGGGATTTGATCCCTATGATCGTTGGATAGATCAGAGCTATTTGAAACTCTCCTCCCTATTCTTTTGAGAAATAAAAAGCCCACCTTACAAAGGCCTTTGTGGCCAATGGTTACTTAATACCTCAATTCAATAAAGCATTTTTCTCAATCCACCATTCTAAATCCAAACACTCTCATCCTTCAACCCCCACCTCCCTTCTCCTCCCCTAGATTTCATTTCTCTTCCCTACATCCAGGGCACTATTGATCATATCTCTAAGATTTTGGACAAAAAGATATCAAAACTCTTTTTAAACCCAATAAAACCCTTAATCAATTATTTAGGACTATTAATAATAAATTAGACCTAGCACTTCACCAAGGAGTTTACCAAATTCCCTGCTTATGTGGAAAATCATACATTGGTCAAACTGGGAAATCGTTCAAAGCCCATATTAAGAAGCATATAACAGACACTTTCCACAACTACATCTCCAAATCCACTATAGTTGAACACTCCCACAATTCTAAATAGATTATCTGCTTTGACCAAACTAGAATTCTCGTGTTAGCTCCCTTTCACTCATCGTGTTTCATTTGTGAAGTGCTCGAAATTGAAAAACACCCTAACAATTTTAATCATGAAGATGGCTACAAATTTAGCCAAACTTGAAAGCCTCTCATACATAGTCTTCATCATTAAATTTTCTCCTTTTCTCGAATTCTAGTTAAAAAAATTTAAAAGTGTTTAAATACTTTTAATTATTTTTGGCTTCCATCCCCTGTTCTTGATTTTCCATTTTCTTTAACCTTTTATTTCTTCATTTATTTAAGTTTCTTCTTCCTTTGCATGCCTCTTTGACTATTCTATTCATTTTAATTTGCTTTCCTCCTATATTTATCTCTTCATATTTTATTTTTTACCACATCCTTGACTATTTTTAATCATATTTCATAATGATCTTTTGATTATTTTACTCTTTTTCACAATACATTATTTTTATTCTATAAATTTTTACCCAACACTTTTTCCTATTATCGTTTCATCATTATATATCCTTGATGATGAATCTAATGTCCACTCAACATTGGACAATTAAATATCATTGCTTCATAGATTTCAAAGGTAAAATGATGGTTTATTTTATTAAGAAAGCCCATGAACACTTACTATGCACCTTGAAAACATACATGTTTTGGAGTATGCTAATACAAGGAAAATCCTCATAACACTTACAATACAATTACCATATACCTTGAAAACATTTTAAAGTTTAAAAATCAATGTAACTTTCTAGTTTTTTCATATCAATAGCCTTGTATCATCTTTGTATTCAAAACACGGTGTCTTGAGGTTGCAAACTGAGCTATACAAAATCACTTGAAAGTAATGCATCCTAGGGGATTTTCCCAAGTCGAACTAACATACGACTAGATTGAGATTGTTACTAACACTTAAGGGTCGTGTTATATGTACTATGCTTATTATCACACTCATGGTGTTATTGAATGATACTTTATATATTATGTTAAAATTTCGGTCTATGTACTATGTTTGTCGATACACTCATGGTGTTATTGAATGATACTTTATATGTTATGTTAAAAATTTGGCATTACGATCGTCAGATCAAAGAATCAATTTGACACCATGCTAAAACATCTCAACCTGTTGTGCTTTTGAACATTTGAGGCACTAAAAAGCTTAAACTCCAAACGTCATGCATAATTCACGGACTTGTAATTAATATTACATGTTCAAAATGCACCCCAAACCTCATGCACAACTTACAAACTCGAATTAAGTTTACAGATTCCAAAATGCATATTTGCAAATATCTCCATAATTGGATATTTTCAACACTCCCACTTTAATTGAATATATTTACAATGATGTACAAAGATCTCACCAAAATCTTCCATCCAAAGTGGAATTGACATTTTTTAACACAAATACATGGTTCATTTAAATATGAACATTGAAGGAGAGAGGGGTGAATTACTTACAACGACAACTATATAAACTCATGCATAAACACAAACTGAATCATAAGATGAGTTATAGCTCGTAAATCTTAATTACATGCATTGCTTCAAGAAGGAGATACATAAGAAAGATCTAGGTTTATTGTTAGGGACCTAACCTCCCTAACCCCTCACGTAGGTAGAATAATATATTTCCATGTAATAAAGGTCGACATTAGTTAACAAGGCCTATTTAATAAATGTGAACAAGTCAATGTAAGAAGACCTAATAGAAGCTTTTGCTTCTAGAAGGATCTTTCGCTTCTAGAAGGATCTTCCTCTAGAATGATCTTTAGAAGATAGAATTAGTATAAATAAGAGTAGGAGGCATGAGAAGTATGTGTCTTGAGAATTATTGTAATAGAGCTCTGCTCTACTAGAGGTTGCCCCCTTGAAGAGGCAAGTGAACATTGTTTTCTCTAAATAAAGGTATCGTTTCTGGCGTTGCTTTTCTAAATATTTTTTTGTTCCATTGATATATGTTGAATATTCTTGTTTCTGCATATTATATTACATCTGGTACCTTACAAGTGGTATCAAAGAACTTTCCTTGGCAAGAATTGTGGGTTAATTTTTTTTCAGGGTAGAGACATGTTCTAGCGTCATAAAAATGTAGTTATATGTCGTTCATCGCATAAATACGAGGTCAGGGAAGCATACATGTAGGAAATACAAGAGGTTTTTAAGCTCACATTGTTGGACACCCTTGTAACCCATGTTGGTACCCCTTCAAGTAGTAGCGCATTAGAAAACACCTATATACAGACTAGCCTAGGTATCTTGAAACCCGCTATAGATCAATCGATCGGTCGCCTAATTGTTATAGTGCCACTGAGAAAAACACTCTAGAAGATACTCTCTAGTACTTGGGTAATCGGTTAGTATGACTAAGGGTTCAATCTAGCCTCCTTAGTTGGTGTTCTGAGATATTGGGTCTAGTACTACTGTTCGACCCTGCACGTATATTAGAGAGCTATAGCACAGGGAAAACCCTTGTTTGCAGGAACCCTGAAAAACCCTAACCCTTGGGATGGAAACAAAACAAACAAGGAACAAACAAGATATATTTTCGTGCAACCTCGCCTCTTGCATTTTGATTGTGAAATTACTAAACATTTTTTCCTGTTAAGAATTTGGTCATTTTGACACTATAGTATTATTCATATCAAAGTATAACTCTGCAAGAGTACAAGAGTATTATTCCCTTTCTTTCACTAATCACAATGGTATCTATCACTTGTAATACTTTTTTTTTCGTGCACTGACCCACCCTTTTCAGATACCCTTCTTTCCCACCTCTTCCTGTGTTTCCCCTTCACCATGGCCAACACCCGCAACCAAGAACTTGAAAACCACATCAATACCCACATAGATTCCAAAATGGACTACATGAAAGAGGAACTGAAGAAGGACATAAATTCCCACTATAACATAACCCGACCCCCTAGTTCTCATTTAGGCTAATGGAGTGTCAAAATTTTGATTTTTCCAACAACTTATTTTTCCAATTAGTCCTTGTAGAATAATTCTGCTCGTCGAGAGCTTTCCAAGAACTGTAACCATGCTCAATTCCGAGCTCTGGATAAAAAGTTACAATGCTCCAAATTTTGTGGGCCTTCTATCCTCAATTCCACCTCAGTGCCACATGGAATCTAGGTGGTACCATGGTACACATGCCATCCTATGTGGCACGAACATGGCATATGTTACATCGCTCCTTGAACCCACACCTATCATACTTCCAAACCACGTCCTCATTGTTATCAGAACACTTCCATTAGAGTGCTTCCATTCTGAACCACTCTACATCTCTGAAAGTCAAGTCTGATAGTATCCACCCTGATGGATGTAACGGTCCTAGAGATCTGACAATCTACGATTAGGATTTCATGAGAGTTCTAAATTGCACATGGGTTAACAACCTCTCCAAACTCTTTGTATTCGAGCAGGTGGAGCCCACGACAAATTGGGGACTATCATGCATCGTAGCCACCCTCCAATTGATGTCCCTGATCAATCCTCAAAGTACTCCTATCGGAGTACTTCCTCCTCTGGAATCACATCCCACTTTGACTAGCCTCCTTCAATGGACGATTTAGATCTATCGTCGATAGATCCGAAGTCTAGGATTTAGCCACCTGTCTCGAGGAATAACACTAACAGTGTCTACTAATTACGGGTTTCCATGTGTTATTCTTTGGACACGCTGGTACCCCTCGTCATCCTGATGGCATTCCCCCTTAGCCTCACTTAAGCAAAGAACTATGTGGCAACCAAGTTTCCAACCAGGACATGTGGTCCTACCAAACTCCGCCACCTGTCCTGACACATGGCACTCGAGCCACATCACTTTTCACCCCCTCAAAGTGCCATAACACATTTCCATGAGGGACAATAGTCGCCTGAAACATGGACCCTTCACATGGACCGATGTGGCATACACATCATCGTCAATCACTAGCACGTCCCTCTGGTGCTGACACATGTCCTCTGTGCAATGGTTGGGTGACATCATCCTTATCACCGTGATGTCACCTTCCTCCTGGTCTCATCCAAACAAGACCCATCAAGATCAATTATCAGGATTACTTTCAGTTGGGCTCCGATGGACAATCAAGATTGCTCCTCAGATTCTTCCCATCAGAGTTCTCCAACATCCTTTCCCTGGAATGCTCAAATGGCTACATGCTTCGACAAATGGTCAGGATGCTACAATGCCAACTCCAAACAATGACCATGATTAAAGAAACATTTCCAAGGGCTTGGACTCAACAAAGACCCACACCCTATTACCTCGACACATAGGATATTTTTGTTAGTGTGATGTTACCATGATGTCACCCCTCCTCTCGATCACATTTAAGGGTTTCCACGTTGATCAATGATCGAGATTACATCTCAGTTGTTCTTCAATCGACTGTTGGGATTACTCCTCGAAGTCTTTCCTTCAAATTATTTTCACTCCAATGAAGAAAACTACTCTGAAGAATCCACTACGATGGAAAGTCATGATCACTCTAAATTCTTCTCCAATGGATCGATGGCTCCAGACAATTTGAAGGATTGTCCCTACCTAACCATGAACTAGTCTAATGGCACCCTCCGCAATAAACGATTGAGATCATTTATATCCATTCTCCAATGGATCCAATGGTTGTTAACGATATGGACCCTTTGCAAGCTCTTATTCGTGAGGGACCTCGACCAACGACCATGATTATTTCGTTGTGCAGAATCGACTGTTGTGATTCTTTCTGGGGGAAACGAACATGAGATCTATGTTGGACAGGCAGTCTTGAAAGTAATTTTTGCAGTTTTGATAAAGTTTTGAGGAAAAATCCTAAGTATATGAAAAGTGCATGAAGGAAGAAGGAAATCTAGACAGAGCGGAGTTGAGGCGCATCGAGTAGGAAAGTGCACAAAACGAGGAAAGTGCGCAAAAGGAAGACAATGTACATCTTGAGGAATAAAGCTCAAAGAATAAAGCTAGAAGAATGAAGCAAGGAAATAAAGCATAATGGTAGAATGACAACCCGACATTCCAGAAATAGAATAACAATAGAAAATAGGCATTAATGTTGAAAAGCTGAGGAAAGACATCGAATAGCCAGTTAACTGATTAGGGCTAAAAACCCTAATCTATTCGATTAATATAGATTAGGGTTTTTAGCCCTAGCTTTTGATATAAATATGTAACGGGTTGGGAGATTAGGGGTTCAGTTAGTTGGTTTAGCTAGGTATTATTCTTATGAAGTTTGATTATGGTAGAGTAGGTTATGTTATAGTCTGATTGATACTGAGTCCAGATTTATTGAATGTAACAGTCGAAGGTTGAGAAGCATGAATAAAGGAATGATAAAGATATGTTACATAATCTTGTGTTGTCTATGTTTTTGTGTTTGATTATGAATATTTCTTGCATGGATCGTAGAATAGCTTCCTATGATAGTTAAGAATGGTGCAACGATTCACGACTGTGAGAGTAACAAATGTATACTGAAACTGGAATATGATACATATTGGAATCTGAATCATGCGTACGTTTGTTTTTTTCACAAAATTTGTTTTTTTTTTTTTTTTTTATAATAAAAGGCGCGGTCGAGACCACTAAGGAGTCACAAAATTGTGCAATCTTTGAGCCAGCTTGGGGTCTCAAGTAGGAAACTATTACAGACTACTAATGAAATTTTCAAATAATCAAATGAAATCTTCACAAAGAATAGCCTTACTAAGTACACTCAGAAAAAGACTCTAAGAATAAACATGAAGAGACATTGCATCTAAATTAACTTGATGGGGAAGAGATCATCTTTTTTCCTGGATTGCGGGCCTGACTTCGTGTTACCATTGGTTGTTGTGTTTCATTTAATTTATTCTTCTTTCCAACTACCATCCAAACTTTGTTTGCAGATGTTGGATCGTTTGTACTGTCTATGTTACCTGGGATTTCTTGATATGAATGTTCTTGATTTTCTTGATCCAAAACCTCATCAAGATCAATATGATCTGCCCGAATTGACGGTGATTGAGGGGATTTTTCTATCTGAATTTTCTTATTTGAATCCTGAAGGGAATATTCCTCCTTCTCTGGATTTTCAGTGGAGTTCTGGCATGGGTCTTGAGATAAAAAATGAGGCTTTTCCTTGTCTTGTGGAGACTCTTTGCAGGATTTTGGAATTACTTGATGGTTGTCATTAGAACCAACCCACCAGGTGGATTTTTGATGCTTTCTGAACTTTTTGTAACCTTTGGGAAAATGGGAAGCAAGATGACCTGTTTCAAAACATGATCTATAACACAAGGAAACTCTCTCAAAGTCAATTTTCTGAGGCCAAGAGTAATTTTTACCAGTGAGAATAACTTTAGTTGGGAATCCTTTACTGAAATCCATTTCCACACAAATGCAGGAAAATGTAGAGGTGTTGTGCCTCGTACTTTCATGACTTGCGAAATGGAACTTTCCTAAGGCTAAGCCAATGGCCTCAAGAGAGGGCAGACCCAAAAAATGTAGGGGCAGATTAGAAAGCCTCACCCAAACTGGGGCTAAGGAGAGAATGTCAATAGCTGGATTGAAAGAAGGAGACCAGGGTTTCATTAACAAACCTAAGTTTCCCCAAAACAACGGCCCTGAGTTGAAGATCAGATCACGATCTTGTTGAAGGTAAAAATCAATAATGAATAAACCTTTTGCACAAGGGTGAATGAAAGCTTCTTGTTGCATGACATGAATCTATGTAGCAAAGATCCAGTTGTTAAGATCGACTAACTTTGTCCAAAGGCCATTGAAGTGAAAAACCAAACTCACGGGTCTATAGTATTCCTCTTCTTATTCAACATCTTGTCTGATGGGAATGACCAGGGATGGGGATTCCTGCACCAAAAAAGACAAAGACAGAGGAGAAAAAACTCCCTGAACAACGTCACAGAAAGAGGCACTAGCCTGAAGAATAGGCATGAGATTTAGCTTCGAAGAAACTACCTCATGAACCGGGACACCAACAACTAAGTTGGAAACCTCCTCCATGGTCGTCGAAAGTTGGGGCAAGGCCACCAGGGTCCGCACGCGGAGGACAAGCTGCTAGGGTTAAATCCTAGCCACCGCGAGCGAGCACAAGAGTAACGCCATTCGCTTGTTCATAGTTTCAAGTAATGACTGCCTTTGTAATACCTTGAATCATGCGTAAGTTAATAAAAGAACAGAACAAAGTTATGCACACAACATAATTAGGAAGAATGAACCGCATGTTTTCCTCCCATTCCCTTACCACTATAGAATTCTGGTTCTTGGAGTCTCCATAGATACCTCGAGCGAGACTTCTTCTTCGCAAATAGGTGATGTCGAAAGGGTCGGTGTCTGGTGGGTTTTGTTGGTCTTAGATAAACCAAACCTTAGGTCTTACAAGCTGCACACAAAATAGTGCCAACAAATGGTTATGTTGTCGGGACTGGGACTTTGTGATTAATGGGATGTTTTGAAGGCTGACTAATAAGGAGATCTCATAATGGTTGGAAAGGAAGGAACGGGAATTCACACGACAGGAGAGTAGAAACCCTCAAATGAGTTAAAAGCAATGGATGAAAAAGTATGTGTTCACAGACCTGCATGAAATTTTCTTTGGCTAATTTCCGATTATTCTGATAGAGTGCCTAGAAATATTGGTGGGGAAATTTAGAAGGTTCAGTGCCACAACGCCAAGGAATTGGACACCCAAATTAGTAAGACAATTGAATTCTGTAAGTAACCCAACTACTAAAGTAGTTTATTTTTGGTTGGATAGTATACTAAGTGATTATGTTATAGAGTTTGTCGTAGATTGTATTCAATCATACATTTGTACAGAAAGGGACTTTTTCAAAGGAATGCACGGGAGGTTCTTGAAATTATTAAATACATGGATAAAGATTCTATTGTGTGAAAAGCACATGATGGTTATGCAATCTAACTGCTAAGGGGTTCACACACATAGGGGAACTAGGGGATGCCAGGAGGATCTTCTGAGTGAAGGAAGGAAGCAATGAAAGAGGTAGGGAAGGATTGAGGATGCAAGAAGAAGATATACCAGAGGAAGGATATGAGTTTAGAGAATTTCACAGAGGGAGGAGGTACAAGAGGAAACATATTGAGGCTGAGAGAACTGTTGGACACACCTACCACACTTAGAGCGGGGGGGGG
>SNQJ01S0094807.1:59502-74667 GCA_010110895.2 Picea sitchensis
TTCCACTTGGATATCTATCATTCTCATCAATGCATATTCATTGTTCATCAATCATCAATCAATCAATTACTTGACATCAATAAAACCAAACCATTTTCATCAATGACGTATGATCCAAAAATCTCCCAAATAATCAAACCATTGGCATCAATGACAACATGATCCAACAAGAAGAGAGCCGTGCAGTGAGCTATAAGGGAGATAACCTTGTGCACTAGTCCGAATTGTGGAGGTACCATACCTAGGGGGAGAAGAAGAGGAGTTCCATTCCATTCCGATAATAGAAGAGCCAGCAAGTCCTACTCAAACATGATCATGCGTTGAATCCACAACCCAATGTGCATCACCACAATCAGAAGTACTGTTTGAATATTTTTCCAAAGAAATTGTAGTTATCCAAGGAGGATCGAGTAGTAGCAGTCAGAATAGTGTAAGTAGTGTACAGAGTCAGAATCAGAGTCAACTAGCATCACCAAGAGTAGAGGCTACATCGAACAACATGGTCGGCATGGATAATACTCTTAGGTTTTCGAAGTTCCAAGGAATTGGGTCAAAGGACCTAGAACAACACTTTTTTGTGTGCGAGATGATTTGGGATGAAAAGAATATACATGATGAAGTTGTGAAGATTGTGCAGTTAACGAAAATATTTATAGGTTGTGTGCTAGTATGTTATATGAAGTTACCAAGCACCACACCTATAGGACAAGCAAGGACGTTGGTAGATATTAAGAAAGCATTGTTGAAGGAGTTCAAGAAACCAAAGTTGGAGTCACAGTACATCACAGAATTGAAGGAGATCGAACCAGTACAAACAAAGTCGGTATGGGATTACGACCAGAGATTTAAGGATGTGATGGGTATATTAAATTTCCTATATCCCATATCAACAACACCGAGAATGGTTTATTGCAGGGCCTCTACCACACATTCGCAGGCCATTGATCCAGCAGAAGCTTGCATAACAACCCGAGGCACTAGAGGTTGTGATGAAGCTATAGTCATTTCTGATGGGAGAAAATGACAAAATGACGCAAGTTCAAACACAGTTGGTTGCATTGACAATTCAATTGGCAGAACTGACAAAGGGAAAGGAGAAACATGAGCAAGTTTGGTGTACAAAATGTAGGACCGAGGGCCATCACAAAGACAAATTATTAGCATTCGTGCAATATTTGGTGAAGGGAGCACCAAATCCATTGTTGGGAGGAGGATACTGTGAGATATGTAAGAAATGGGGTCATCACCCAACGAACTCTCCACTACTACAAAAGTACTAGAGTATGCCAAAGAAATTGTTTTACATTTTTTGCAAATATGTAGGACACGAGGAGAAGGATTGTCGCGCGTTTGACTTAATGAGGGAGCACAGATTTGATATGTACAGGATCCAAGAAGAAAATGCTACATCAAAAGTGGGGGGTCCACAATACAACAATAAAAGAGGTCTCAATCAAGGGAACAAAGGAAACTTTGCTCGAGGCCGAGGTAGAGGGGATTTTGGAAGTGGAGGAAGAGGACCGATTATATGTTACAACTGTATCAACCTGGACACTTGTCACGCAATTGCCATAATCCATGTACGACATGTACATATTGTAGAGTACTGGATCATTCGACAGAAGATTGTCCCCAACTAGTTGTGAAGTGGTAGGCCAGAGGAAACCATAACCCTAATCTGAATCTAAATGTGTAGATGATATCAATCAAAATATGCAATGAAGGACCCAGAGTAGTCATTGTTATGTGTGGAGAAGCTAGAACAAAGACTGATAAGATAAATGAAGGAAAGGATAGAACAATGGGTAATAAAGTCAGCAGGGCCCATACCAGCCTTCTATTCTCAACAAGAAAAGGAGACATATCAAAGGGAAAGGAAATAAGTACTCGTAATGGATTGGGGAGCATCAACATCAAGGGCACCTCATGAAGAAGATCGAGAAATGCCAGAGAATCCAACGGGGAAGGTAAGTAAGCTAACATAATTATTAAGAAGTTGTGTAGAGATAATCAAAGCTAAGGTTGCGATGAGTAAATTATATGACATGATTGATCACTACACAATAGGAAGGAAAAATCCAGCCGCACAAAGGATGGTAAATCAGGGACTGCGCATGAAGCAAACCAATGAGGAATTCTGATTCAGTGCGCAGATTGGAGAGTATGATTTGGATAATATTATTTTTGAATTAGGGTTTGACGTGAACATGTTTCCTAAGAATAAATGGGAGTTGATGGGAAATCCCAAGTTGGTATGGTCTCTTGTTCAGATCAGGTTAGTGAATCAACAAAAAATAGTTTCGATTGATTGGTTGACGGGAGTAACTGTGAGCATAGATGGGGTGTGCAGCGTGGCAGAATTTGATGTTATTGAGATTATGGATGAAAGTCAACCATATACAACACTAATGGGACTGGAACAGTATTTTTATAACCAAGTGATCGTCAACTTGAAGAGGACGGGAATAATATTCAAAGTTGGAGATTTGAAAGTTATGGCACCCTTAGACCCATCAGAAGGACAGATATACATAGAATCATCAAGAGGGAATGACATTGACAACTTATATAACATGATTGCACAGATGGAAGATTATGTGAACCTGGCAATAGATGGCTCTTTAGGTTGGAGAAGTATCAGTTCATGTGTGTCATATTCTGAAGAAGGTCTAAAGAATTAGCAACAGAGAATGCATGAAGTGTCAACTAGACGATCTGCAAGAATTACTCGATCCTTGCGCTAGATTGGAAATTTTTTATGTAACTCGCTCAGGTATGATGGATTAAATTATATAAGTAAGTTTTTAAAAACATTTGAGTTTCAGGTACCCAAACAACAAAGGATGTTAGCACTGGATGTGGCATTAAAAGTGACTCTAGCCATATGGTGGGTTGCACACAGATAGGGAACGAAAGATTGTCTACAATGAAACAGACTAATGAAAATAAGTTTTCGCATTGAGGAAGAAAAAAATGTGCAAAAATGTACAGGGGAGAGTGACCTAGTAGGTCATGTGGAACAGTGCAGGGCTTTGTGGGGTTCAGTACCAGAGGCAGAATGGACACACAAATTTATACACACACTAGGCACAATTTTGAGGAACTAGTATTTGGAGTTGGAAATGCATAGGGAGACTGCAATATGGGAAGAACTGATCCATAGGTTCAAAATCAAATTTACATTTTAAAATGAATATCCATCCATAGATTCAACACTACAGGCGATTCATATGAATATATTCTTGGAAGAATAGACGATGGAGGTGATACCAGTATGCAGCAAGCACAGAGCCAAGATGATTGTCTGTAAGATACTAGAATACTATAATGTAGCCAAGGAAGAATATGATGAAGAAGATCCTAGGAATGTACAGATACCAGAGACAGAAGGATAACGAGCCATAGAAGGGCTAGAGTGCGAATCCGCCACATATACACAACCGATAAAGACATGGAAGGTAAACATTGGGACGACAAAGAATCCCAATTTTGAAAAGATATGGGACTATTGGAGTGAGGAGACAGTTGACAAGAGTGCAAACTTACTGTGAGAATACCAGGACTTATTTCCAATGAATTTTTCAGAGATGAAGGGAATAGCAGGAGACTTAAGTGAGATGAAGATACCACTGAAACCAGAAGCTAATCCAGTGCACCAGAGGCCTTAAAGACTAAATATGAGGTATAAGGAGAAGGCAAAATATGAAATATATAGGATGTTGGATGCATGAATCATTGAACCAGTAGAGGAATATGAGTGGATCAGTTCGATGGTGGTGCAAGATAAGAAGACAAGAGGAATCAAGATATGTGTATATCTAAGGAAGTTAAATGACATGTGATTACATGACCCATTTCCAACACCATTCACATATGAGGTACTGGAGAACGTAGGAGGCGAGGAAACTTACTCTTTTACAAATGGATTCTCCAGGTACCATTAGATAAGAATCACATAGGAGGATCGAAACAAGACCACTTTTTCAATGGAATGGGGAAGTTATCAGTACACTGATATGCCCTTTGGATTGAAGAATGCCCCTGTGGTGTTTTCCAGGGTAGTAGTTGCAGCATTCAAGGAGTTCATCCATAAGTTCTTAGAAGTATACTTGGATGATTGGATAGTGTTCAGTCTACTGAAGGATCACATAGAAGTCTTAGAATTATGTTGGATCACTGCTGATAGTGTCATATTTCACTGAACTTGAAGAAGAGCATTTTTTGCGCACCATTTGTAATTTTTTTAGGACATGTAGTGTGAAAACAAGGACTATTGGTAGACCCATCTAATATTGAAATCATTATATAGTTAGAACCACCTACATCAGTCAGACAATTGAGGGAGACGTTGGGTCATATATGTTATTATAGGAAATTTATCAAGGGATATGCATAGATCACAATGCCAATGGAGAAGTTACTAAAGAAGAAAGTGAATTTTCAATGGAATGAAGACCATCAAAAGGGGTTGGACACCCTGAAACAAAAGTTGGTGACCACGCCGATTTTAATTTTTTTGAATTGGAACAAGGAGTTTCATGTACACATGGACACATCGTCCACAACATTGTATGAAATTCTATCCCAGCGATCGAAAGGAGACAAAAATCACCCAATTACTTTTGCAAGCAAGAATTTGTCTATAGCATAGAAGAACTACACAACCACGGAACATGAAGGATGGGAGATGATCTATGCACTAAATAAATTCAGGAATTATCTATTGGTATCTCACTTTATGATGTATACAGACCATTCTGCATTAAAATACTTAGTCAACAAGCCAATGTTGGGGGGGNGAGAATATGTAGGTGGCTCCTATTATTTCAGGAATACGAATTTGAAGTCATAGTGAAACAAGAGAAGTTGAATGCAGAACCAGATCATATATCGCACATATTGTAAGGGGAAGATGCAGGAAATTTAGATTACAACTTCTCATATGTACATTATTTGTAGTAAGGATGGTGGATGATTATTTCTTGGACATCGTACAGTTTCTAAACACAGGCATGGATCCATCGAAGATGACTATAGCAAGAAGAAACAACTGGTAGTGAAAGAACCAAATTATTAGTTGATTGCAGGGAATTTATACAAGATAGGTGTAGATAGAATATTGAGATGATGTGTGTAGGAGCACGAAATGCCAGTAATACTTGAAGAAGTGCACGATGGAATTGCTAGAGGACATTACGCAGGGCGATAAATTGCATAGGATATTTTGTGCGAAGGACTTTGGTGGATGAAACTTCACAAGGATTCCAAGGAATATTTTCAGACATGCAATGTATGCCAACGAGTGGGAAAGCCATCTAAGAGGGACAAAATTCTTTTGAATACACATGTTACATTGAAATCATTTGAGAAATAGGCCATAGAATTTGTAGGGCCAATCAACCCAAAAGCAAGAATATAGGGGGCAAGGTATATCAATATTGCGGCAAAGTATTTGAAAAGATGGGCAGAAGCAACCCCAGATACAGACTGTACTGCAGAAACATATGCACGGTGTAATGAACCAAAATGCTTAAAATATCATAACAGAACAGAAGTACACACCATGTACTGAATGTGAGCTTGGAGCACAACTCCAAGATAGATAAGTTACACAATAACTCCTTAAAGAATAGGGTAATCGGCTCCAAATAACCAAATAGATTCATACATCACAATTCACATCTCATAATAATGAATACATGATCTCTTATATATAGTTGTTCACACTTGCACATGAGGCCCCTTTACTACTAGGTCGACCCTATTACATATATTACATGTACATTTAGGCCCATATATTTCCTCCCTTGGTGTCATATCATATACATTTAGCCATATATATGCCCCCTTTGGGTCATAAAATAGTACCCTCCTTCAAAAAGATTTGTCCTCAAAGCTTTTCAATTAAATACTCCACATGTGATGAAACCAGGTAATATAATTTTATTATGTTCCTTCTTTCGTCATTCCATTTTTGATGATCTATCCATCCAAAACCAATTATTTTCAGTCTTAATCCTTGGTATCTAGTTGTTTCATAATTTTATTTTTATTTTTTATTTCATGTATTGTTGTTGAAGCTTCTCCAATTTGTAGTGGTTGATCGTCTCTGATAATAGCTTGTTGAATAGTATTTTGGTGATGCCTTGTTCCAGACAATTCCATCTTCTTCCTTGATAATGTTGATATCGACCTTCTTGTATTCCTTGAAAGGTTTCTTGGTAATGAGGGTGTCGACATGGTTCCACTTTTGACAGTTTTTCTTCATGTTGCATGTGCATTTCCTCAATATTATTTTTAGAGACAACGAAATCCTCTATCTTCCTTGATTTCTCTTTGATTGTTCTATCCTTGGAGATAATACCATCATATTCGGAATGTACATCCTCTAGATGGAGTTCAACTACTTCAAGTATCTTCTGGTGACCTTCTTGAATCTTGTCTTCTTTCTCCTTTTGAAGCTGCAATGTCACCCCATTTATCAAATTTTGATGTCCTTCTTGAATTTTGGATTGCATTTCTAATTTTACCTCATCATTATTTAGGGATTCCTCAACCTTCTTGCAAATTTCATCTTCAATTCTTTTGGTATATTCTTCATCCAAGATCCTTATTTCTTCTTGATTTTGAAATTTCTTCTTGATTTTGAAATTTCTTCTTTTCTCCTTTCAATCTCTTGACCTCATCCAATAGTTTTTTATTATGGTTTCACAATCTACATATCTCTTCATCTTTCTTTTTCAAATCTTCCCTTGACTCATCATTTTCCCACTTTGATTTACTATTGTTTTCTTTCTTTAAGTTCTTAACCTCCTTAATGAATGATTCATTAAGGGATTGCATCTTGGAAAACTCATCATTTTTCTTCTTTATCTCTTCCTTTGCTTCTTTTAAGTCATCTTTAATTCTATAAATTTCCTCCATTTTTTATTCCTTGATCCATTTTTTTGAGATTAATTCTTCAAATACTTCCCATGTGGTGCTTCGTATAGTACCTTCGTCAAGGCTATACCACCAATTACCAACTTCACCATTCAAATAAATACCTACCAAAGAAGGAGTGTTTTCTCAACCAGTCCCTAGGAACGATTTCATCTCTATCTTCATCTCCACTGAAGTTAGGTATTGTCATACATTATTAATTGAGGTCTAACCCCAATTCTTAACTTCCAACCTTAGTATATTAAGGATAAATGTCTCAAATAATTATAATATTTGTTACAATATAATATTGTATGTTTTATCTTTCCAACGGATTTTGAATCATCTCAATCAGACATCCCAATCAAAATTTATGATAGTTTTAAGTGACATTTGAAAACCCTGATTTGGAATCTGTCCTCCTAGTCGACCTTCCTTCTGATGTATATATGCAATTTTGGCCCTTTTGAGTATGAAATTGTGAGTTGTAATCCTATGATACGTTCTCTCTTAAATTCCATAGATCTGAGAAAAATTGGATGTGCCAAGTGGAAGTTGTGGTAACTTCCCCACACCTTGCTTATTTTTGGCCTTTCCAGAAGAGAGAACTTGTGCAGTGTGAAACACACACATTATTTGATATTGGATTCTTAAAATTGTACCATAAATACTAAATATTCTTCTTTTTCCAATGAAATTGGTCTCACATAATTTGTATCTTCTATTAAAAAGTTATTACTTTTTTACCCGAAACACCTATTTGAGAATAGTTAATAAGACTAGTCAGATACCCTATCTTCCATGGGATATCTCTCTGAAAGTACAATGAACTAGAAGCTTAAATGTGTACCATGAGTACTATGATAAGTATTTTCAATATTATCCAGGTTTCACCTTCTGAAGTGTATGTGATAAAAAGTTATGGAGAAAATTCCAAAATGATTGTATTGAGGAAGAAAAAAACCCTAGGATCGGTGCTCAGATACCAAATGTAATGAACCAAAATGATTAAAATCTCATAACAAAAAAGAAGTACACACCATGTATTGAATTTGAGTGTGGATCACAAATCCAAAATAGATAATTTACACAATACCTTCTTAAATAATAGGGGAATGACCTCCAAATAATCAAATAGAATCATACATCACAATTCCCATCTCACAATAATGAATACATGATCTCTTATATATAGTTGTTCACACTTGCACATGAGGCCCCTTTACTACTAGGATGACCCTATTACATATATATTTACACATTACATGTACATTTGGGCCCATATATGCCCCCCCTTAGCGTCATATCATATACATTTATCCATATATATGCCCCCTTTGGGTCATAACACACGGTTTCTGTTTGAAATTGTAGTCATAAGGTTTGTATGTCCGCACATATTACTCAGTGATCAAGGGACACACTTTCTAAACAAAACAATTGCAACATTGAATAAGGTGTTCCATATTCATCACCAAAAGAGTATCCCATATCACCCTCAGGCTAATGGAACCATGGAATCTTTTAATAAGTTCTTGGAGAATGCCTTGACAAAGATTTGCAATGTAGAGAGAGACGATTGGGACTTAAGAGTTCCTGCAGTANTGAATTTGAGTGTGGATCACAAATCCAAAATAGATAATTTACACAATACCTTCTTAAATAATAGGGGAATGACCTCCAAATAATCAAATAGAATCATACATCACAATTCCCATCTCACAATAATGAATACATGATCTCTTATATATAGTTGTTCACACTTGCACATGAGGCCCCTTTACTACTAGGATGACCCTATTACATATATATTTACACATTACATGTACATTTGGGCCCATATATGCCCCCCCTTAGCGTCATATCATATACATTTATCCATATATATGCCCCCTTTGGGTCATAACACACGGTTTCTGTTTGAAATTGTAGTCATAAGGTTTGTATGTCCGCACATATTACTCAGTGATCAAGGGACACACTTTCTAAACAAAACAATTGCAACATTGAATAAGGTGTTCCATATTCATCACCAAAAGAGTATCCCATATCACCCTCAGGCTAATGGAACCATGGAATCTTTTAATAAGTTCTTGGAGAATGCCTTGACAAAGATTTGCAATGTAGAGAGAGACGATTGGGACTTAAGAGTTCCTGCAGTACTATGGGATTACAAGACTACAAGCAAGAAGTTGATAGGCTAGGCCCCTTTTAGATTGGTCTATAGGAAAGAAGTAGTAATTCCAATGGAGTTTATTTTTCCTAGCATCTGCATTGCAACAATCATAGAGATATCAAATACTGGTGTAATAGAGGAGAGGTTGGCACAATTAGTATAGCTTGAGGAGGATCGGTTTATCGCAGGATTCCATCAGTAGGTTCATAAATCCATAGAGAAGGCATGGCATGATTGACACATTAAATAGAAGAAGTTTCAAGTTGGATATTTGGTACTACTCTATGACATCAAGTATATGAAACATCCAGGGAAATTTTGAATGCACTTGTTACGAACTTATGTGATTCAACAACAAATAGAGACAGGTGTTGTGAGGTTGGAAACCTTGAATGGAGAAGTCTTGAAAGGAATGGTGAATGTGAGTCAACTGAAACTCTATAGAAATGGCTAATAGGCTGCGGAGTAATTTGGGCTGCACTAGAATACATGTATTATAGTATTTGTATCATAGTAGGAAAGAAAAATAAGGAAAACCAAATAAAAAGTAGATATACGGAAAAGAAAAAGGGTGTTCAAATATTAAGGCATAAGAAGGTGCACATAACAAATCATTATCATACATCAGCAGAGAACTGTGCCAAACTAGGAGATGAGATAGTTGGGAAATGACAAGACATTAAAATCATTAAAGCACGAAAATGACAGTTACACAACATGAATGACAAGTCATAAAAGCGTCATATAAGTCTTAAATGGGAAAATCTGCCGGAAATATTGACATATCGATAGTACGAGGGATAAATCACATGATGGATTTAGTGATAAAGAATAATTTAGTTAGACAACTCATCAACCATGAGGCTATATTGGACAAGTTAGTTAAGGTAGGATGAGACAGGTATAGTTGGCTTGAAAGCACAAAAATAGCAGGAAATTGTTAAGTCTAAGCCATTGTTACATGTGAGCGAGAGAAAACATAGCGAACCAAAGTGAATTGGAGAACAAAGTTGAGCCATCAGAACCAAGCTATAACGACCCACCAATAGATGTAGAGATAAGTCTAGGAACTAGTCACAGAAAACAAATGGCTCTGCCGAGAGTTGGAGGACCGTCTGCAGCAACAAACAAAAAAAACCAAAACAATAATATTGCAGGTATTACATGATTTCCAAAGAAGGAGAAGACTTGGGATTGTTATTCCTCAATATGGGAGAGCGATCCCTCTTCAAAGAAATGAAGGATAAATTTGACACATTCATGGGTAAGAGGGGCCTGGATGTTAGAAACATCAATGATAAGAATGTAATATTTGTGAAGCATGTCTTGTCCTGCAAACTGTTGTGGAAATGTCACAAATATGAAGTATCAATTATGGTCATTGCAGCCGTAGAGAAATGTATAGCGGGAGTTTAGATGAACTAGGATACCTTTTTGGTTAACAACTTTTTACAGGATTGCATGGAGGCCTGGAAGAAGGGTGTTGAATTTCATTATCCTTGGTTATCATTCTTATTGCGTTGGTTGGGTGGAAAGAACTCAGATATTACCAATGCATGCGCAATCTAGGTAGTAACATTATGGATTCTAGATATACCAATTTATGGCATTCACCAATTAAATGAAGACATGCTGACAAAATCATCACATTATTTACCTACTTGGAGAGGATCACCTCTTCAATTGCACAAACACCGCTCATATCCAAAGAAGAAGTCACAACATACATTGATATTACCCTATTTAGGGTCGGCATGCACCATATGTATGTGTAGGCTAAGAATGATCCAACATGGAAACGGTTACCCACCACTTATAAGTTGACAACGAAAGATGTGAATTTGATAATCGATGATTGGGAGGAAGAGTTGAAGAGTCCACCAGAAAAAATATCAGAAAATGAGGATGATTAAGACAAGAGTGATGAGAAGCTGAGTGATGAGAAGCTGAGTGATGACCAAGGAAAAGATCAGACGAATGGCGCAGGTGATCTACCTAGTACATCAATGTTCCCCGAAGCAGGACCAAAAAGGAAGGATAAGGGGGAAGACAAAGAAATAGGGCTGCAAAAGAAATCCAAGGCACAGAGGCATACCCCATTTTACATAGTAACCAATGATGATATGGACAAAACTAGCTACCAGATACGAGATTCTACAGAATATTTATGGGAAGAAGCATCAAAGAAGCAAGAAGAACAACAAAAGAAAGTATAAGACCAATTGGGTGTACTTCAATAGATGCTAGAAGTTGAAAACCTGACAAAGGAGCACAGGTCTAGTGAAGAACCATAAACAGGGCCAAGGAGAGAAGTAGAAAGCACGTAGCCCACCCTGACACAACTGACACTAGGGTACATAACCCTATAGATTGATACATACACGCTAGAGTTACTAGTGGACGAGTTGCATGAAAAAATAAATGCGTTGGGCCATCTGAAGATAGTTGTTTCAAGGATGTTCATGCAAAATTTACAAAACTTGCAATTAGGACAAGTGCAAGAAATCATAAATAGAGGAGAGTAAGAACATAGGGAGTTAGAAAGAATAAGGGATGAACGATCCCAATTATAGGAGAAGTATGAAATAACACTACAAAAAAATAGGGAAGTTGAAGGTAGAGTAGAAGAGGCTCTGAAGAAAAAGAAGAGGCTGAGGGGAGAACCAAGATGGCAGTAAAGGAAAAGGATGAGGCTGAGAGAATGGTGAAGAAGACCCAAGCAATAGTCCAAAATTTGTATAAATAAATTCCAGAAGTTCCCCTAGTAGTTGAAGAAAATATGGAGGAACAAGTGCATATTGATGAAGTCATTAAGGGATTATGATCACATATAGAAGGTTTAAATATAAGGAGCATGCCAGGATCACCACCAGAGGCATGCGAAGAAGAATGACAACCACAACAATTTCCAACATCAAGAATATTGAGGGCGAATGCGCAAAAACTTGAAAGGAGAATGCACATGTGTGGAAAGAATTGATAGAAGACCCAAATATGAAGGTCGTAGAGGCCAAGCTAAGAGAGGTGCAAGAAAAAGCACAAAAAACAACAGAAAGGGAGGCTACACTACCACCAGTAGCATGCATGTTATCCATTATGGCTCAAAGACAGACATAGGTAGCAGTGGAGAAAATGAGGGATCAACAAAAGATCCTGCAATAGAGACTACGACCTTTGCAAGAAGAGGCATTGCGGGTAATTGAAGAGATGGCTACAGTGCAGGGTAGGGTCAAGAAAGCAATGATGGAAGCAGGGGACAGACTTACAAACTTTATCGTGCAAAGAGTAGAGCAGATAACAACAACATAGCCTAGAATCATCAAAGAGGTAATGTGGGGAAAGGAGGCCTCTCAAAACTTCATCTCAGCATGGAAGAGAAGGAAACATACCTAATTGGCTCGGGACAAGCCATAGGTGAGTATTCGGGGCATGTTGGACAAGCAGTCTTGAAAGCATTTTTTGCAGTTTTGATAACTTTTTGAGGAAAAATCCTAAGTATATGAAAAGTGCATGGAGGAAGAAGGAAATCTATAGAGCGCGCAGTTGAGGCACATCCCGCAGGAAAGTGAGCAGAAGGAGGAGAGTGCGCAAAAGGAAGACAGTGCGTGGATCGAGGAATAAAGATCGAAGAATAAAGCAAGGAAATAAATCATAACGAGAGAATGATAAACCAACATTCCATAAATAGAAGAACAACAAAAAAGTGACACGTAGGATGAAAATCCGAGGAAAGGCGTTGAACAACCAGTTAACTAAGTTGGCCATACATTATAATGGGATATTTTTGGGATGAATAGATTAGGGCTTTTAACCCTAGCTTTTGATATAAATATGTAACGGGTTAGGAGATTATAGGTTCAATCAGTTGGTTCAGCTAGGTATTATTCTGATGAAGGTTGATTATGATAGAGAAGGTTATGTTGCAGTCTGATTGATACCAATTCCATATTTATTGAAAGTAACAGTCGAAGGTTGAGAAGGATGAATAAAGGAATGATAAATATATGTTGCAAAATCTTGTGTTGTCTATGTTTATGTGTTTGATTATGAATACTACTTACATGCATCGTAGAATAGCTTCATATGATAGTTAAGAATGGTGGAATGATTCATGACTGTGATAGTAACAAATCTATACAGTAAATTGGAATATGATGCATACAGGAATCTGAATCATGCATAGTTAATAACATAATAGAACAGAGTTATGCGCACAATGTAATCAAGAAGAATGAACCACATGTTTGCCTCCCATTCCCTTACCACCGCAAAAGCCTAGTTCTTGCAGTCTTCATAGATACCTTAGGTGAGACTTCATTTGTGCAAGTATGTGATGCCAAAAGGATCGAGGTCTGGTGGGTTTTTTTGGTCTTAGATAAACCAAACCTTGGATCTTACAACCCACACACATAATAGCACCAACAATTTTGTAGTTTCAACAATCCTCTTTAGGACTTGGTGGTTCAAGGATTTTGTTCCAAAATTTTTCCTAAGGCTTACCGAGCCCCCTCAAAACCCTGTAATTTATTCTTCTGACAAGCTGAGGATTCCTTCCCTCGTTGTTTACATGGGATAATTTCTCCCAGCGAACTATCAAAACTAGGATAGATCATTCCTAGCCCCCAAACTATTGAATTTTCCCCTTTGTCGTCATCTACTTGAAGGATAAACTCAGCCTAAGAACAATTATAAGCAGAATGCTAAACACACACACACACACATGTATGTATATATATACATACAAGAAAGCAATGATGGAAGTAGATGAACTATATATATATATATATATATATATATATATATATAAACCTGTGTAAACCAGTGGAAACTATACATAACACATAATTAATAATTCAGTATCACCACATATACAGTTCTGGAAGAAATATTCAAGGAATATTTACAACTGTGGAAATCCATAAAAACAACTACACAAGTTCCCATTTCTTTTAATGTATAAGTTTAAATTCAACAAAAATAGTTGTGAAAAATAATTCATAATTACAATTCATGTACAGTTCTAGCAGGAGTATACTGAAATATGAATAGCACAATAAATAACCAACACAAGATTATATATTCATTAAAATAGTAAATAAAAACACATGGTGGACACTTATATTATACAAATAGCCACCAACTATATGCACCTTAGACTCTGTTTCTTATGACTCATCAGCAGGTCACCCCTCAATTGGGGCTTAAACTCCACTTGGGCAAGGTAATCCTATCTAGGTAAGGTCTCTCAGCAACAACAATATTCCAATTCAGGTGCCAAGTTTAACAACTAACCTACAGTATCACATTCCCCACATGCATGTACCACCCCATGAAGTATGCCCCTTCTCTGCTCAACAATGATTTAGTTTCCCCACCTCGCTTTAGCAACAGGATGTACAGGAAGTCTCAGAGCCCTGTAGTTGCAGCTTGGCACCTTGGCAATCAAATTCTTGGCAATTCTCTCACCTGGAAAGAATTCCCATTGGCTTGACAACTCGCTTCTTCGACAACACTTCTCTCACCTAGAGAGAATGCACATAGGCTTGAAAACCCATTTTTACAGCTTAATTCCCATCAAATCTTGCTTCAAGAATCCTTAATCGAAAATATAGATGGAAACAAGTGCATACATCAACAACAGGGGATGGTATGGATGATGGAGAGTAGGACAACATGCCTGAATAATTGAAAAGAATCCAAATGCACTATGTTTTTCCTATTTTATTTGCATGCACTTAGGTTGACACTTGTCATCTCCTGAACTCTCTTTTGAACCCAGGCGATTTGTTTCCCCTTTTTCCTACGACTTAGGAAAAAAGTCATATTCATGCCTTTTTGCTTTTATTACAAATATTTTATTAATATTTCCTTGGTTTAAGTGTTAAGAACCAAACATCAATATAGCATATAAAAACCTCAGGAAAAGTACTCAACGCCTTGAAAAAGAGATAATTTCAGATAATAAGCTTCTTCGAGGCGGCAACCTCCTTTTACCCCACTTAAATGTTCAAGTACAAGATGATTCAAAATGAAAATGTCTCGTTGGTATATATAGGAGACTAGGAGGT
>SNQJ01S0094809.1:0-31950 GCA_010110895.2 Picea sitchensis
CACGTGTGAAGAGTCACCATCTGGCAGGGCCAACCTCTCACACTGGGTGGGTAAATCCACCTTTAATTAAATCTGGCCCTTTCATTATAACTGTTGGGGCCGACTTCTTATTCTGCACATTATAATTGTCCGATGACCAATCCACAAAAGGGGATTTGGTCCTTATACAATTATCGACCTGATTAATCCTCAATGGGGATTAATCTAATAATAAAAATAATAATAATGACATGATTAATCCACAATGGGGATTTAATCCAATAAAAAAATAATAAGAATGCTCTTCGCAGTTACATTATTTCAAGAATACTTAGGTTTTTTGCTAAAACCAACCTGTTATTTGAAGAATGTCTGGCATTGGCTTCTCACAAAATTGGAGAAGCGTTTAAAAAATTGGTGCTTATGATGGTTTTCCAGGGTTGTTCATCTCGTTCTTATGAAATCGATGCTTGAAGCTATACCGGTATACTGGATGTCTCTCTCCTGGATACCGAAATGAATTCTTGAGAAGGTTCATCGGATTTGTTTTAAATTTATATGGTATAGTTCTCAAGATTCTTAAACTCAGCCTTGGGCTAAATGGGATGTTCTGGCCAAACCAAAGGCCCTCGAGATATGGGGGCTAAAGAATATCTTCTTGTTCTCCGAATCTATGGCTGTAAAAGTGGGATGACATCTTATTTCCACTTCTATACTGTGGACTTCAGTTGTGGCTCATAAATATATCCATCCCAATTCAATCGAAGACTGGATCCAAAAACCAAACAAGGCCCATTCAAGCTGCTCTATAATATGGAAAGTGGTCATCAAATCTTTTTCAGTCATTGGCAAAGGTCTAGCATGGACAGTTGGAAGATGCACAAAAGTCAGAATCAGCTCTAATCCCTGGCGAGGCAATGAGAACTCTCATATTATCCCCATCCACATCATTGAATCTTTTCATGACTTCGTGATCTTCTTCCTAAACCAAGTTCCTGCTGTAGAGCACAACACCTTATGGCGACAAGAATGGAAGAGGGAAGATGAACTTGGTTTGGCACAACAATTCTCCCTTTCTTAAGACAACTACACTCGAGCTCTTCATTTCTCCCATATTAAGATCACAGACATGGACAACGAACTGATATGGAAAAATGTGTTTCATAGTCAATACACTCCCAAACTTGGCTATATACACCTGAATATGGAATTTTACTAGAGGGAGCCTGAATGGTGGTGGAAAAGCCCATGGAAAATAAAGTGTCCTAAAAACGAATAAATCTTTATGTGGTGTGCACTAAAAAATAAAGTCCCAACTTGGGATAGGATGTATAAGAAACAAATAAAGGGACCTGGTTGGTGTCCTTTATGAAGAGCTGGTGATGAATCCATTTTCCATCTCCTAGTTCAATGCGATTTTACTAATGATATTTGGAAGGAAGCTTCTTCAGTGGTCCGTATAGCTTGTGTCTGGGTTGGCAATTCGATGGAGGTTGCTTGGCAATCTTGGATTCAAAGAAGATATCATAGGAAAATAAAAGCCCTACCATTGTTCATTAGTTGGGGTGCATGGATTTCCCTAAATGCGGCCATCTTTAAAGATTGAACTTCTCTACCTGAAATTATTGAAGGTCAAACTCTTTCTATACTCTCCCATTTCCCTTAGGAAAAAGATTGTACTACGATTCTAATTGTGTGTGCTGAATGTATTGACTAATCAAATCCATGGGATTTTTTCGACGGTGCATCTTAAAGTGACAACCAAATCTGTGGCGAGGGTTTTGTCTTATTCTTCAATTCACATCATTCTTTCCATATAAAAATGGGTCTAGGGGGGGAACAAATAATTTCGTTGAATTAATGGCTTTAAATCTTCTTCTTATTTTTGTGGGGTTTTTTTTTGTCCTATTCCTCAATTCACATCATTCTTTCCATATAAAAATGGATCTAGGGGGGAACAAACAATTTCGTTAAACTAATGGCTTTAAATCTTCTTCTTATTTTTGTGGGGAAGAGGAAATCAAATCTATCTAGATATTTGGGAATTCCCTCAATGTTATCAACTAGTGCATAAAATCTCAGCAATATAATAATATTCTATTGCATCTTATTTTGGAGGAAATTTTGGGATATATGACTTTTTTTCAATTCTTATAAAATCAAACATATATACAGGGAAAGAAATATAGAGGCTGACTCTCTCTCTAAATCAGGGCTACAACTCCTTTTCGGATAATGGCATATCAAAGAAAATAGGGATGAAATTTTATGACAGTATTTTCAAAGTCCTTTCATCGAAGATATTCAACCTCCAACTCAAAACAATTTTCAAAGTCCTTTCATCGAAGATCTTCAACCTCCAACTCAAAACAAGACAGAATCATATTTTAAACAAAAATATATATATATGCAAGGAAATTATTGTATAATTTTTTATGTATTTATTTTTCTTATATATACAAAATTTCCATAGAATAATTACTGGACATTTTAAACTTTGACAGGGGTCCCCACGGGGACTACTCGCCCCTGTTCGCTGTTTCTCCTCCTAAACCATCCGGGACGCGTACGCAAGGCACTGGATGCGTGCACAGTTCCAGGTCTACACTCTAGCCCAGGAGCAAGAAAGAGCTTTAAAAGAGTACCCTGTAGCAGATCTGATTCTGTTCTTCGCTCCAGACATAGATCTCCTCATGAGTCATCAGCCTGAGATCGATGATTTTCCTCCTGATTTGTCTAGGACATTTTAAACTTTGTATTTATTGAAATAGAGGAGAATTTTATAACTCCCACAAATTGCCCTTCAGTCTTTTATTTATGTAAGAGTCATACTTTGATATAATTTAGTCTACAGACACATACTTAGTTTGTATCAGAGCTTTTGTCAATCTATACCTCAACTCTGAAGTGAATCAATGCACTTAGCGCATACAGAATGCGAATTTTCTCTTAGCACTTTTTTCCAAGGAAAAAAAAATTACTATATCATGTAGATTTGGTAAGCATGTAAGAGAAATCGATTTGCTAAGCATGTGTCTTTAACTTTCCCAATCACTTTCATCATTACAGTAGTAATGATATCATGGTCATTCCATAGGGAC
Organism: Picea sitchensis; assembly: GCA_010110895.2. Lineage (NCBI taxonomy): Eukaryota > Viridiplantae > Streptophyta > Pinopsida > Pinales > Pinaceae > Picea > Picea sitchensis. Next base: position 3,081 of record SNQJ01S0094809.1, read on the forward strand.
AAATTTACATCATTTTCACTTTAAATATATATTATGTACTAGAAATCGATTGACTGGTACAGATATTTTTGCAAAATTAATGAATTTTTTAATATGTTATAAACCATTAACCGTGTAGCTCTCTTTGTGAAATCTTCGGTATGTAGTTAGCGTACTCTTCAAAAATGTTGATGCACTAGATAGATATATTCATCAGAAAGAGAGGTGATGATGTGTATCGAGATTCTTGTCAGCATGCGATCAAAAACTTTTGTTAAGATATCGCGATCAAAAACTTTTATAAGATACCAATCACCGTACTCGAATTACTACGATACATTGCATTAGACCACATTACTGGTAAAATTGATTAACGTAAATGAAACGACAGTTAAAATAGTGACCGGAAATTCAACAGTAGTTGGGAGTCGGGTCACGCAGTTGTTTGTGATAATAGAAGGCAGATAATAATAATAATCTATTTTTAAGGTCACGGTCAAGTCAGTACACTAAATTTGGTGTATGAGACCCTCTTGTTTGTGGGACAAGGGACCCCTCCCCCAGCGATTTGACTGGTAAAGTCTACGAAGGTATACATACCCTACCCCTCTGGATTTGAACCTGTGACCTCTTAAAGGAAACACATATTCTTAACCATTAGGCCCACTCAAGCTGTATATATTGCCTGTCCCACTGAGTAAATAATTCAGACTTCCCACAAGTTCCACAAGTATCCATCCTCATCCTGCTCCTCCTCCTGCCAAGTCGGAATGGGGTCCAAGCCCAACGCCTCAGCAATTGGCGGTAATGTCTCCAAATTCATGCCGTGAAACTGAGATTCCCACAACGCCATATCCCTTCCCTCAGATATCTGCTGGCTAGTGTCGCTCGATAACACGGTTTCTGAAACCAAAGATGACCGCAACGGGCATTCAGGCTCATCGCTCGCCTTGTTATTGCTATTTTGAGAAGAGAGCGAATTCGAAGTCGGACTGGAGGGAAGTTCGTCCCTTGCATATCTAGCCGCAACGAGTTGAATTTGTCGAGGGGAAAGACAAAATGCTGACGGAATGGCGGGCACAGAATCGGGGAAGTTCAATTTAGCGTTGGGGCCTCTCAGGCAGTACACGGCGGCGTCGTAAGCGCGGGCGGCTTGCTCGGCGGTTTTGTAGGAGCCGAGCCATATCTTCGCTCTGGTTTTGGGCGTCCGGATTTCGGACCCCCAACTGCCCCATTTTCGCATTCGGATTCCCTTAAATTGGTGGCGCTCTTGTCCGCAAGCTCGGTGTGCTAAACCATGGGCATGGTGTTCCTCGGGGGCTTTCTCCATATTTGGAGACACAAAATGTCTGTGGTACTTGTGAGGAGAAGATAACGACTGACTAACGATGTCTAACAGTCAGCGGGAATTACTTGATTGAAGTAAAGCGAAGACTGAGCGGAGGCGTTATATAGGTATCTGAGTGCGTATAAAAAGCGCGGATTGTAGGGTGGTTTGATGCAGAGACGAAAGTATTCGAGGACACGTGTCAGATAAGCGACTGTGGCTTGTTCCTCCATGAGAAAGAAGAGCATGAGAGAGAAGGTTGACCTGTTCATAGGAGGTTTTCTCTCAGCAGAAAAAAGGTTTCATTACGTATGATTGAACGTCATTGGCGTGTTGTTTTCTTCCAAGGAAAGAAAAAGAGGTCCACGTAGAGTGTTTTCTAGAAGAGAAGCGGTCCCCTTCCGAATTTTGATTTTGAAACCATATTGACCGGTCACCATTATTGGTAAGTCTATACGTATACGGAAGTTTGCGGCTACCCTAGTGACAAACTTTCATGGTGGACCACATTTTTTATATTATCGAGTAATGGTTGACCAATACTAGTCCCGAGTAACACGTGTATCAAACTGTGTGATGACATTTAATGATGATGGAAAATAGTGTATGAAGTTGGAAAATTTTATTATAATTCATTTGTTAATTAGTAAAGATAATTAATAAAAGTTAATTTTAGAGGTGGAAAAAATTATCATAATTCATTTGTTAATCAGTAAAGATAACTAATGAAAATATATAGGTAATTTTTCAGAAAGATTAATTTTTAGGGAAAGGTGACAAAAATTAATATAATTCAATTCTTAATGGGTAATAATAATTATTATTATTTAATCTTATCTACAAATGCTCATTGATTCAAATTCTCTATCGAGATAGACTTTCACCTTCATAGATGCTTCTAGTGTTTGGGTCATTAACCTATTTTTTTACTTAAAGGATTATGTTTTGCCAAAAAAAATCAATATCTTGTACTGTAATTGTTAAGATTATCGTAATGAGACCATATACTGTCAAGTGAAATTTAAACTTAATCCCATACAAAAGATTAAATACTAATCGTTTACACTTTAAGCTCCTTCTTAAAAGAACCTTTTCAAGAAAACTATATACATATAATTTTACCATCTAAAATAAATTTCATATGTAAAAACAATTTTTTTTGAATTTCGTAAAATAAAACTTATTTAGCTTGACATGCCAAAAACTACACATAAATTGTAAGGTCTTCGGCTAAAAGAATGTGGGCATGATCCAGGTGGATATCAGTGGCCTCCCACCTATTCCACTGGCTCAAAGACTAGTTTCCATTTTGGCACTTTTCCTACAAATTTTTGGGTCCTAAACTTTTGGGGTCGTTTTGAGGCCCTAAACAACTTGTTTTGGGTGCAACACTGTCACATTGTAGGATTTAGCCAAAGTGTGAGGACAACATGTGGTGTCCTCATATAGTTCTTTACAAGGAGCTATCGTGCACCTAAAACGAAGATTGTATGCAAAATTTATGACCCTGAGATGTTGATGTACCAGCTTACCCCATCGGGGCCCATGTGACGTTTCATCTCTTAAGGTTATGTTTTTTTATGTTTAGGGTCTTCTCATTTATGTTTTATCTTAAAAAATTTGGAACCTCATTTTATAATCAACTTCTTGGCTGAATGGTGGCCGACACACATCACTTCTAGAGAGATAAGATACCACCACCATCCTACCAGCTAGTTTATTGTGTTTTGTATTCTGAGTGTTTTGTATTTGAGACATTGTGTGTTTTTGTATTTACAGTCTTTTGTATTTCAGACAACCATTAATAGAATTTGAGCTTTACTGTATTACTGTGTTGCTTGCCATATCTTTGTGTATTTCTTTGTTATATCTCTATTATATTTCTTCCTTCATATTGATCCTCAAAAATAATCTAGATAAGTGGTATAAGAGCGGTATGCTCCTTGTCATTCTAGTGCATGTCCTCGACGAGGTCAGGGTATAGAGAGTTGGATCTCGAGCTTGTTTCTCCTGAGGACAACCGCTCTCGCAAGCCCAAGAAACCTTCGATAGCGAAAGAAAAGAGAGATGTCTGGACATGAGATCCTTTCAAATCGTTGCTTGAGGAAGCCCTCGCACGATAGAGGAATGAGATGATGGATAATTCCCCCAGATCCTTCGACAACTATCGACAAAAATGGAGGCACCTTCAACCAACAATCCCTTCGGAGGTGCAACGCCCTTCAAGGTACAAGCTAACTTTGATATTCCTTTATTTGAAGACCACATAGATGTCGATGCTTTGGAAAAATGGTTAAATTTTCTATAGGGTTATTTCTATGTTCACAATTTTTCCGAAAGTGAAAAGATCACCTTCGCTCTCCTTAAGGCCTTTCCCCATGTCAGAGATTGGTGGGAGACCTATTGTGAGCAACATGTCAAGGATGAGTTTGTAAGGTTTGGGCCAGGGCCCACATGGGAGGATGTTTTTGATTCCATCGAGGAAAAATATTACCATGTTGGAAGTTATGATGACCAATACATGAGATGGACCACACTGTGCCAAGAGAGGGGCCAAAGAGTGTCGGATCTTACCAATACTTTCGATACCTTGCACACCAATATGGATATCAAATAATCCAAGCGACATATGGTCCTAAAATACTTTGGGGATATTCATAGGTACATCCAAACCAAAATGGAGTTTTTGGACATCTCGTCGTTGGGAGTCGCTTACCAATATGATGTCAAAACGAGCAAAAGTTCAAGAAACAGAACAAGTGGGAGTTCGGGTATGAAAATCCGTAACAACCAAAGTATGCTAAGGGTGGCCCTAACTCGCAATACAAAGGACAGAGAAAATATGACCAACCCTAGGATAACTAGGACAATCCACCAACAAAGAAGGGAAATGGTAGGTCGAACAAGGAAACTCGAAAATGGTGTGAGTTCCACAAAATCCCTTGGTACAAAACTGATGAATGTTTCTCCAAACAGTGTTTGTTGTCTAAGACAAAATCCCCAAGGTCAGATGTTGACTCATACTTTGATTCGGAACCAGAAAAGGGAAGATGAATCAGTGATTTAGAACCTAGTGTCACCATCGCTACCATAAAATTCCATCCAGAGGAGCTTGAAGAAGGGGAGTGCCTTTTCCACTCACAAATGTGGGTGAAGGGCACCCCACTCCATTTCATTGTTGACAGTGGTAGCTAGAAAAAATTTATTTCAGTAGAGGTTGTCAAGAGGTTGAACTTGACAATGATGCTACATCCTCATCCATACACCATTGATTGGCTCAGCCAAGGTTGTGACATTCGTGTTAGCCAACAATGTTGCCTACACTATGACATCAAACCCTTCAAAGACAAGGTATTTTGTGATGTTTCCCCCCTAGAAGTTTGTGATGTTTTTCTAAGAAAACCATATATGTGGAAGCGTCATGTTGTTTATGAATCTAGGCCCTGTAGTTTCATTATTACTTTGGGAGATCAACTCTATAGGGTACCTGAGGCAGTCCCAAACAATGTGGTCTCTTTGATCTCCACAAAATAGTGAATAAAGGTGGTCTCTTAGCTCGAGATATTTGTCCTCTATATGGTTTGATCGAGATGTGAACAAAAGGTCACTACAATCGCCAAAACCTCTACATGAGGTCTCTCTACTCAAAAACAACAGGTGGACGAAATAGTAAAGGAGTACAAAAACATATTTTCCTCTCCTACTCAGGTGCCTGTGCACTGTCAGTTAAAGAACTCCATTGATCTAACACCTAGTGCCCCTCTTCCTAATGACCCTGCATACATGCATTATTTTATGGAGAATGAATAAATCAAACGCCAGATCCAAGAGCTAATTCTGAAGGACACATCATACCAAGATCCTCACCTTGCGAGAGCCCAATTGTTCTGGTACAGAAGAAGGATGGGACATGGTGACTTTGTATTGATTACAAATCCCTGGACAAGATCATTGTCAAGAAATGGTACCCAATTTCCTGGATTGATGATCTTCTCGATCAGCTCAAGGGAGCCAATTTTTACAACAAGATTGCTCTAAAGTTAGGATACCACCAAGTGTCGATTGAGAAAAATTGGTGTCTGGACTACAACCATCAAGTCTAAAGAAGGCCTCTTTGAGTGGTTGGTCATGCCTTTCTGCTTGACTAATGCCCTAAATACATTCATGCAGATGATGGATGATATATTATGGTCATTCAAAAAATCCTTTGTGGTTGTATATTTGAATGACATCCTCATCTTCAACAAAATTTGGGAGGAACATTTGGAGCATATTTAGCAGGTATTGGGAACCCTATGACATCACAAGTTATATGCCAATTTGGAGAAGTGTTCTTTTGGCATGCAATGAATCCAATATTTGGGATACATCATGGATGAGAAGGGTGTACATGTGGATCTAGGCCAGATCCAAGTCATCCATGATTGGCTGGCCCCAAAGACAATGATCAAGATCTGTAGCTTGTTAGACATCGCTAAATTTTATCAACATTTTGTGCTGGGATTCTCTCATATCACTTGGGCCCTAAGATAGGTGACCAAGGGAGACATGAAGGCCAAGTTTGTGTGGTCCTCTCCCCAACAAAAATAATTTGAGGATTTGAAATTCTTCCTCTGCTCGACACGAGTCCTCATTCTTCCATACATGCCAAAAACCATTTGAAATGAAGACATATGCTTCATATTATGTTACTGGTGCATTCCTCACTCATTGGGGGAATCTGGTATCCTATCAAAGTGAAACTCTATTTTATGTTGTTCGCAGATACACCATGTAAGACAGAGAGTTGTACTCCATTGTGTAGGAATTTCGACAGTGGAAGAAATACATTCTGGGGAAGGAAACAATCATCCACACTGATAATAGGCCTCTACGATTCATGTAGACATAAGGAAAGTTACATAATGACCGCCATTAGAATTGGTCGATGTAGCTGCAACAATTCAACTTGTATATCAAGTACAAGAAAGGAAGCACCAACCACATCATAGATTGCCTTAGTCGTCCCTCCGTGGAAGTTCTAACCATAGTTCTTAACTTGTGTGGAAATGAGACATCTAGATGGCCACAATTATATAATAATGACTCTGACTTTTCTACTTCCTATTAGACATTGAGCGTAGCAAAAAAAATTGTCGGCTTTCACCTCCAGGATGGATTTTTATGCCGTCTGAGCCATCTCTATGTTTTGTCAAGAGATCATTCCAAGATGATCTGGGAATCTCATTACAGTCGAAAAGCGAGACATTTTGGTTTTGTGGTAGTACTACAAAATAATTTTTATTGGTCGAAGCTTTAACAAGATGTTTGCAAGTACATTAGATCCTGAACTTCCTATGCCATTGCCTATACCACCATCAAGAAACATGGCATATACACTCCTATGCCTACTCTGGATAGGCCTTGGGAGTCCATCTCCACGGACTACATGTTTGTTCTACCTTCAGCCAAACATGGGAATGACTGTTTCTTCGTGGTCGTCAATCAATTCTCTAAGATGGAAATTTTGACACCCTTCAAGAATAACATCACAGCCGAGGCCACCACCAAGCTCTTATTCACACATGTTTGGATTCATTTTGGGGTCCCACAAACTCTTATATCTGATCGAGACATTAGGTTCCTAATCACTTTTTGGCCTAGCCTATGGTCGATGATGGACACCAAGCTAACCAAATCGACTACCTTCCACCCACAGAATGATGGACAAACAAAGGTAGTCAACGAGATGATTGTTCATATCCCAAGGATGTATAATTCCAAACATCCATGCACATTTGATGAAATCCTTCCCTATGTTCAACATAGCTACAATAGATCCCTCCACAACTCTATTGGACACAACCCTTTTCAGGTGTGTTTTGGGTTCCAACTATTGGCCCCCATTGACGTAGCTCTTCCCATTGCAGTCACACAAGCAGATTCCACCCATGCCCAGACCGAGGCTGATCAGGCAGCCAAATTTGTTGAGGACATCCAACACACCCAACAACAATTTCATGATATTGTGTAGAAAGTCAATACCATGTATAAGTAGCACCATGATTAACATTGGGTACCACACAAATTTCAGGTAGGAGATAACGTATGGTTGCATTTGTAGGAAGAGCGCCTCACTAGACCCCACCGGAAGTTGATCCCACTCTGATACAGTTCTTACAACATCACCAAGGTTGTGGGTGAGAATTATTTTGAACTAATTATTTCTCCTTTCCTTGGCTTGCACCCTATATTTAATGTGGAATTGCTCTGACCATATTTTCCACCTCTCCTGAACACTTCAAATGCAGTTGAACAATTGTCCCCTACAGAAATCAATCCTTCCTGCATCGAACATGGGACAATTGATTGTATCATGGACACCAAGAAAAATGACACCTTCCAACAAACTATTAAACTCCATCGGGTCGTCAAAGAAGGGAAGTTTCTTCATGAGGGTAAGTGGCTCACCTCGGGTTAGATTCAACATAAGTTTTTTCATCTAATGCAGGAAATTGACGCAATCGACACCATTCCCTCCTAATTGGGGAGGAATTATCCAAGTGGATATCCGTGGCCACCCACCTATTCCATTGGATCAAAGAACAATTTCCATTTTGGCAGTTTTTCTACAGTTTTTTGGGTCCTAAAATTTCGGGGTCATTTTGAGGCCCTAAACAACATTTTTGGGTGCGACATTGTCACCATGTAGGATTTGGATAGACTGTGATGGAAACATGTGTATTTATTGGATAGTTCTTTCCAATGAGATATCGGGCACCTAAAATGAAGATCGTATGCAAAAGTTATGACCTATGGAAGTTGATGTACCAACTTACCCCAACAAGGCCCACATGACTTTTGGTTCTTCATCTCCTAGGGTAATGTTTTTTTGATGTTTAGGGTTTTCTCATTTATGATTTATGTCAAAAAGTATTTTGGATCCTGATTGTAATCAGGTTCTTGTGAATGATTTTAGATGACACATCTCTTCTTAGAGATAAGATACCACCATTCTAGCTAGCTTGTGTGTTTTTTCATTTACAGTCTTTTGTATTTTAGATAGTCATTAATAGAATCTGAGCTTTACTGTATTACTGTGTTCCTTGCCATATCTCTGTGCATTTATTTGTTACATCTCTATTATATTTCTTCCTTCATATCGTTCCTAAAAAATAATCCGAATGAGGGCACCTTTTCCCAAGTCCTTAAGGAGAAAGAATTTGAAGTTTCTTAGGCACCCGAGAGTCACATTAGTTGGGAACGTGACAATCTTGATGCGAATGCACCAGGTGGATTTATCAAGCATAAGGTGAAGCATGGGGAGGAATATACCAACTTGTGCTTCCTTTAGGTTATTATGTTGACAGAGTCGAGGTGACCTTCTTTGGGTTGGGTCTAGTGGGAAAGGTCACTTGGATTTTGGGGAAGTGTTGTTGCAGGTCTGAGTGAGGCATTCTATGAGACCAAATTGCAAGTTTATGTGAATTCTTGTGATAAAGAAGAATCTATGAATCTTTGGTGGGTGGACCACAAGAGTTGTGAAATTTGTTGCGACAAACAAGTCTTGGCGGGAGGAAAACGTGAATGAGTGTCTCAGGTGAGGTGAGGTAAGTCATGTGACTTTACCAAGTTGCAAATGGAGTCGGTAATGCTCATTTTATAATTATTTTTCAATAATAAAACTTCGTCGGATGTTAGGAATGTCGTGTTCCACCCACACTATATTTTTGTGTCTCTTGTTTGTTTCACAAGTGTTATCTTTGTTTCACATGTTCATGGATGTATGCTTAAATAACTAAGTGTGAATTTGTTAAAAAATCATCTAAGTATATAAGTGAGTTGCACTAGAGTACAAGTGTGACTCACTCATAGACTATAACATAGTATGGGTATGATCTAGGTGAAGAGGCCTAGTCCAAATGAAGTATCCTTTGTGTTCCATAGAAGTCAGGTGAGAATCGTCACTCTACCACACACCCCTAAGAGGTGCATGCTCATAAGATTCAAGCAAGGTTCCTATGGGGATGTGCAAATGGTATCATATATTGAAACATTTTGTACTACTATGGTGGTGACAGTAGTGATAGAACACAACAAGAAGATAGTTTATTGCAGAGAAAGTTCAATAAGAATGCTTGCAGACTTGGTGAGTAGCTCAATGGAGCCAAATGGTTCATCGTATACTTTGCATCAGACTTACGATAGAGATTTCAGTTGACAGTGCGTTGGAAGGTTGATGTGTGTGCACACCTTGTATAGACCAAGAGCAGATTTGGTAGTGAAAAGAAACACTTGCACATGGTTAGTGATTGCAAAACACATCGCAGAGTTCATCATAGGAATTGTCACATATTTGATCATAGAGGTAGTTTGGGAGCAGAGTTGGTGAAGGTTTGGTTAGGTGGATTGACGTTTTGTTAGATAGTCTGAGCATAGATTTGGTTGGTTTGGTTTTTGATGGAACTAAGTGACATACCTATGTTAACACCTTGAGAAAACTAGGCATGGAGTTCATGGGTGAACTGGACACTTGGGAAAGGGGGACAAATGAAATACTTGTCATAGATATAATTGTAGAAGTGATTCTAGAGGGTGATCGAAGAAGTTATTGCAAAGGGAAGAAATTTTGGGTTACAATGAGTTGAAGCACTTGGGTGAGTTGGGAGACTTGATGCGACATAGAGTAGCTTTGCAACAAGGAAGTTGGTTGGAAACATTTTCATAAAGACATCTTTGTGTTGTGCGTCGCTTATAACAATAGTTGAGTCGAGTTGGGTTGTTGGACGAGTGGCTCGACCACAACCTCCGTATGAGGTGACTCTTCACATAGTTACGCAAGTCAGTTAATAATAGTATGAATTGAAAATCAGGCAGTGTGTGAATTTTTCATTAAAGAGGAAGAAATCAAGGCAATGATATGGCATGACATTGGATATGAGTTCCCCTGATAACTTGGAAATTTTGGGACATAGACATATTTCGGAAGTGGACGGATGGACTCAGCCTTGTATCACAATGAGGGTGTTATGCAGGTTTGTGGAGTTGTGGATGTTGATTGAGGGTAGTTCATGTAGAGAATTGGTGTCTTGGGAAAATGTAGGTCTAGGATAATAGACTTGAACCATTGGTGCATCCAACAACATTATCGAGAAAGGTATGATTGGTTTTGAGTTGTTTCATTTTCTAAGTGTTGTGATGAGTTCTTTGAAGGGAATTCAGATGGATTTGCCGTTCAAGTGAAAATGATTTACATAGTGAAAACCAATAGACTTGAGGGTGCCTCAAGTGGCACATATTCGAAGAGGTCATGTACCAGTTGGGACACCATTACTTGGTTGAAGGTGTAGAGAGGTTGGAGAAAATTTCTTGGACGAGTCCTGTGGTGGACTTAGGAAGATTTGGATGCAACTGTGGAGGTGACTTGAGGAGTTTCTGAACTCTTGTATGAGGTATCTTGGTGTGTTGGTTCCTTAGAAATATTTGTTAGGTCATGCAATGAATTGACAATCACGAAAACAACACCATAGTTTGGACACTTGTGGAGGTGCAAGGAAGTTTTGTTCCATGATATGGATAGAGTTAGAAAAGAAGTCAATCAAGAATTGTTGGTAGTAAACATGAATGGGAAGAACAAAAACCAACTGACTTGGGAGGTGTTCTCTTACCTTTGGTATGGGACATTGGATGAGGCAGAGTGTACCTTGGTGACTTGCATATTATTGTTCGATGACTCAGATATCTAGGAAGGTCATTGGTTTAAGTTTGAATAAGTATAAATGTTTGAACATTCCTATAACATGGAAGTACTTTGGGGGTGACTGATTCTACTTGGTGCAATTTCGAAAATTTGTTGGGATGTTTGAGAAGTGTAGGTGCGTTGGTCACACTCATCGTAGATGTTGAGTTTTATAGAGGTGACTCATGGAAATGAGGTGAGTTGAGTACTTGCCTTGGTTTGGAGGATTGTGTCGATAGGCATATTGTACCATGAAGATATTACTTGGGCATGGGAATTTCTCTTGCATCAAGAAACATGGTTGAGGGATAAGCATATCCATTCCAAAGCATAGAGAGGTAAATGTGGTAGCATGGTTGGGTGAAAAAGTAATGGGGAAAAGGTAGTATGGATGTGTAATTTATGAATCAGATGGGACATTTCATATCTGAAGATGCAATTGAATATCAGGAGAATTCGACCAAGGCAACCAAACTTGTGGACTTCATCAAAGGTTGAGTCACAAAGGTATAGTTGGTTAGACATGTAAAGAATAGATCCATGGTGATTTCTCTTTACTCTTCACATACTTGGATGTGATGCAGAATCTATGTTAATGATTATCTAAATGTACTATGAGGTTGGAAGTGGAGTCAAGTTTCCACAGATGATTTTTTTTTTGGGTGATTTCATAGTGAAACAAGGTGAGGCACAACCTTGCCTTGGTCTGAGGTTGTTTCATAGATGGAATGAATTGTTGAAGTGACCAAGATTTGGGTATGTTGGTCATTCTCAAGGAGTGAACATGATGGTTCAATGATTGGAGAGTTAGTGCATGGGAGCATGACTAAGATGTTGAAGTACAAATGCGGTAGTAGATTCAAAGTGAAACACTTATACACTATGGAAGATCTCCTTCACGAAGATTGGATGATGGAAACCATAGTGAGGCAAGCGTGGACACATGCCTTAGTATTTTTATTTTGATGGAGTGACATAGATGTGGAAAAAAAAGACTAAGTTCATGCATGGAGATGCACATTTCAAGCACTAGATATGATGGTTGGACTAACTACCCAACTAGTGCAAGACATGAAGCTATCATTGTGTAGAGACATGATAGAGTTGTTTAAAGTATGAGAGTAGTATTAATATCACAGGAGTTCAACACTTAGACATTTTTGAAGTTTTGATTGAGGTTGCAACAACAATTGAGGCATTTCAAGCAACATAATAGAGAGTGATTGTCATAGAGGGAGAATGGAAGCTTGGGAATTGCAGACAGAGTTGGGGAGGAGACATCCTTCCAATGTAGCATAATTATTGGTTGCACACAACTTTGGAAAGAGGGTAGTGTGGATGGTTTCACAAGTTCTGAATGATTGCAATGCAAGTTGGGAACTTGGGGTTTCCACTTTTCAAGGGAAAATTGGGGTTTCAACTTTGGCAGAATTTGGGGTTTCCACTTGGCTAAACAATTTGGGGTTTTGAGCATACTTAGTTGTGATTGGGTGTAATGTCCCTATGTTTACAAACATTTAAGCATTTAATTTCTTTCTATTTTATGATTGTGAAATTATTGGAAAATACTTAAATGGGGAACTACATCATCATAAACATTCATGATAAATACTTTTATAACTTTTTTTTTTTTTTTGTAAGTACGTATTTTATAAAAATCCTTTCAGCACCAAAAATGACAACATCGCCATGTCTATCTGAGGAATGTAGTTACTAAATTTCCCCATGGGGAAATCAATTCATCTAGCCACCTAATTCAAAAAACCCGTGTTTTAGATAACCATTCAAATAACACAAGTGAGCAACTAGAGCAGAATCGCCCCGTGGGGAAACCGATTTGCCCAGGATACTAGACCCTCTAGGACTGACACAAGACAATCAAAACAAATTTTAACCAAAAAGACAGGTGGCATAATATAAACAAAACAACCAGCAGGCCATGCTGTTTGAAACTTGTGTAGCCCATGTTGTAGACGTGTTGCATGTCACCGTATCCATGGTAGGTGTCTGGAGCATTGGAGTCGATTTTGGTGCCGCATTGTCCACTGGAGATTGTTGCAGAGCCAGGGCTAATATCGCCTCTGAGTCCACTGGTGTCTTTGGTGTCGGTTCTATGGGGTGGTGAAAACCATGTAGAGAGGAGAACAACAACAAGATTTGTGTTCCCTTCTTGTCCAAGACTTCCAAATGAAAGTGCAGGTCTTCCACATTCTTGTGAGTCTCGAACACCAGGTCTTGTAGAATTGTAAGGTCGTCTTAGAATTTTTCACAGGTAGCATAGTCTGAGGAGGAGTGGGGATTTTCTCGAGGCTTCTCATGGTAGGTGGAGGGACCTTTGCATGGAGATCGGACCGGTGGCAAGTGCGCTGGCAATGGTGCAGGAGATGAGTTTTCGGGAAAATTGGGAGGGACGTCCAGGGTGGGTTGCGAGGAGGAGGCAAAATCCAGTAAAGTCCCTGGGGAAAAGCCTAGTGAATTCCCCAGGAGGTCGAACCACTCAATTCTACAAGCCCAAGGTGAGGAGAGAGATGGGCGACCACTGAGTCTCTGAGCAGACTGCCCCGATGAGGAGGGCGATGAGGGAGATGAGCTATGCGAGGATGCAGGGGTTGGTGGGGGTTGAATTTCCAGGTGCAACTAATTTTGGTGCCAAGCCGAGTCGTTCTTGAACTTTCCTCGTAGTCTAGGCATGGTCAGAGCAGGGCGAAGGCAAACAGGTACAAGGAAAAGGCAAAAATGGTCGGTGAGCACCAGAGGAGGGCATAGACCGTGGGATGGCTTTGGAAAGAATGGAGAAGGATGAAGAAAACACTGGTGAGCTTCATGGTATGAATTGTGAGGGAGGATGCACACGCACATAGATGAACAGAGTAATGGCGGATCCATCAATTAGACAAGAGACCAGAGAAAAGCACACTTGGAGCGTTAATGGCTCTCTGGTTGCAATGAAGTAGTTTTAATTCCATGGTGTGGGAGGGGGGGAGAGGCATGCACCCGTCACGTGGCCGGAACCACGCTGGTATACTCCATGTCCATCCTTGCAACATGTTTCTTGCAGTAACACCCCATCTGGGGATTTATTTATTTATTTATTTAACAAGAAACAAATTGATTAGAGAATCCAGTTACAAAGAGAAAATTATTTTTCCATGGGTGAGTCAAAAAGATAAAAACCACCAGATTAATTTATTGTCCATGGGACAAGTGGAACCCTACTACCAAAGGTGTGGGATGTGAGGCAACAATATAGCACAAAAGTAGGCCAAGAATATTCCCTAGGGTTAGGGATGAGGCCAACATGAAAATACCTAGGAAATATATTAAAGAAAAGTATGTTATGAGGCAGGACATTGTTGAGTACTTGTGAAGAAGTGAGTTTGATGGTTCTGGGAAGAACTAAACTCTAAGAAATCTGGAGAAGGTTATATAGTTTCAGTGCCCATGGAATAATGATTTAGCCTGAGGGGTGACAAGAACAAGTAACTTTGGTTGTTCGTGTCTATAATTGAGAGAAACTAGTTTTCTACTCAGTTTGTCTTTGAGTTATTGAAGAAGACCCTATATGTTTACTCCTTTTAATTTATTTGTTTTGCTAATGGATAATGAGTAGTACATTATAGAACATTTACAAAATTTATAGTATTGAACAAAATTAAATACACACCTATCTGTGTTTTTTTTATTTTTATTTATTGGTAGCAAGAAAATAACACTGCTCGTTAGATATTATTTTCATATATCTAGATGTTTATCGGAGTAACAAGAAATATATAATGAAAGATGTTCACTAGCATTCAATAGGAAATGTATCTTTTATATATTTTAATGTAGAAAATATCACAATGATTTTATTTCGAATATAAAAATATATGATGGTTTGAGAACATAACAAAGTCTAATGTATCTTTTTCTTAGTAAAACGGATGTAGTAATTAATCCTAAACTGAACTAAAATTAATTTGATGGTTGCAGAACTCATAATTATAAACCATCTCAAAATAGAATATTATACCGAGAGAGACCATGTACATGATTCAAAGAAAATATTCTTGGTTAAGGACAATATAAAGAGGTAATATAACCAGCTTATTATTGTATGAAAATATATGCTAATCTTTTAAATTAGAAAATCCATGACGCTTTTTTAACTACAACAGCTTGGTTGGAGATAAAAACCAAGAAGTAATGGTGAATGTTTCTCCTCAAAATCAGGCATTAAAACGTCGATGAAGACAACAAGATTAATCTATAAAATAAACACATTAAGAGAATAACTAATTAAACCATCGATCGAATAAAGGATAGATCCCTTGGCTCTATGTTCAAATCTCTGAAAATGATGCATTGAACAAAGGATAGGGATCGATCTGGGGTTCTACACAATAAAATATTTCCAGTAATGTTTTTACTCATAGTGAATGGGTATATTAAGCATTTCTATGGTTGGAGGAGGTTTATTCGATCCATTAATACCCTATTCTATGGTAATATAGTTAGAGTATTAAGTGCGTGTATAAGTGAATGAAAAAATTAAAAAACTTAAATTCAAGATATATACATGAAGTATTATGTGAGTAATCGAAAGTTAATGTAGCCCATTGTAACTATTTCAATAAAGTGGACAACAACATTTTAGACCTGCTATGTCCAGTACAAGAACCATGTTCCATTTGCTGGCTATGTCCAGTACAAGAACCTGGAATAAAATTTGTTCCATGTGTTGGCTATGTCCAGTACAAGAACCATGGATGAGTACCTTGTCAGGGTAACACCATGACGATTAGATAAAGAGTGATAGATAACTTCATTCAAAAAAGTTTTAAAAACAAATTATATAAGAAAGTTTTAATTATAACTATAGAAAATTATATGAAAATTAAATAATTTTTTTAGGTGGATAGAGTCCTTACAAATGGTATTAAAGAAAGGATGAAACACTATGACCTTATCGGCTCAAAACAAATAGAAATTTTTGTTATTTAAAAAAATAAATATATCTATAGATTTTTTATRAGAAAAAGAATCGATGTCATTGTGTATTTCACATATTAGAGTCAAAAAACAAATCAATATGGCTTAAGAACCTGAAATATCAACTCAAAGTGAGCCTTGGATATACATAGAACTAAATAGTTGTAACGACCCCATCGTTATGACTACAAGCGAAGCAGAAAGTGCGATTTTTTTTTCTTATAAACAGGATGACAACAACGATTATAGCTAGACAACACACCTGATGACGAGCACCATGGCCGCCGAAAAGGCAATAGACAACTATGACTCCACGCACTAGCACAAGAGCAGTTGGGTGAAACATGTGTAAAACAACAAGGAGAAATGACTACCTGCCCGATGCAAACATGACCACGCCTAAAAGCTATGGGACAATATCCCCCTCTCGACACAACAACCTTCACGAAAAAAGACTAGAACCTCAAAGAACGTGAACTAAACACATGAAGGTGTTACAATTCAAGCGTTAACAACAACTTACAATGATCAACAACACTCATACAGAAAGCACAGAATCTGGCCATGATATCATTCACCTCTATCCAATAGGGCACGCCATGATCCCCTCATCATGACTCATGCCATGTCAAGGTGATAGGTGCGACGATAACCCTAGTGCAACATAACCTATCTGGACCAAGGACTTATGACAAATCCACGCACTAGGAGCCTAACAATTGACAAGAAGACTACACCCCCACCCCAAGCAATAGGTCGACAAGATGCAGGATGACAATAATCAAAAGGAAAGGATCAAGTTAATACCCGACTCCGCCAACAACCCATCCATTAATCAAGTCTCAATTAGTCAATAATTACGATCTAATTTAACATTAATTACAAATCGAATTTAGCAAGTCTAAATTACAATTAGTCAATAATTTACAATCTAATTTCACATTAAATACAAATCCTATTTAGTAGTTTCCAATATATAACAATATAACAATACCAATGTATAATGTTATAAATATAATACTATTAACAATATTAACTTCCAACATGCGGTTAATCCATATTAACAATATTAAAGTATAACAACTATCTACTAAACATTAAAGTTGTTGAGTAATAACAAATTTAACCATAAACAAAAATTGTGGTTCATTAAAACTCCACTGATGTCTAATCAAGGCATGAATCCTTGCCCAGTGAATACCATCGGATAATGAATCAATCATTGTCATAGCAGTAACTAGTTAAAGATAATTTCGGTCAAAAGGTGTGGCTCTTAGATAGTAAATTGCTAATTAAAATCACCTATTAAAGAAAATTTAATGTTGATGAGTAAGGTTGTTTCCCAGCCAAAACTCGCACAGTACAAACGCAAAAATGCTACCCAAGACACCAATACACTATAGCCACGCTCACCAGTACACCACTTACACACAGTGCATACGCTGTACATCAATATTATTAATTTGACTGTAATTTATAAGCTAACATTGACTATACTCGTTGTCTCAGAATGCTATCTTCTAGTCAAATAAAAAGGTGGCTGTCATTAATATAATTTCACTGGAAATTGATGTTAAAACACAGTCAATTATAAATTCATATCTGTCATTGATATAATTTCACTGTCAATTGATGTAAAACACAGGTAAGAGTTAACTACCATTAAAACGCAGGTAATACACCCAACCAGACACGCATCATACATCCAATGAATCATATATCCCAACGTAGGTAATAATTAATGAAAACACATTCAACGCAGTTAATAATTAAATGCAAACGCATTCAAACGCAGGTAATAATTAAATGAAAACCCACTCACTATAAACTTAACCTCGCAGAGCAATTAAACGTTCAGGATAGCAAAAAGATATGAAGACGCGGAGATAAATTCGTTGCCAACTCCAAACAAAATTGCGTTGAGTACTTCATAAGAAAACACATTTAGAAAGTGGGTAAAATCGCAGACCATATGTAAATTAGTAATGAAGTCCAATATTGAAAAGGGAAAAATTGCCAGGTAAACAAGCAATGAATTGCAGTCTTGAATACAGAAAATCGCCATGTAATAAGAAACAAGTTACAGTATTAAAAATGTCCAAAATCGTCAGGTAAACAAGCCACAAATTTCAGTCTTAAAAATGGCCAAATCGCCAAGTAAACAACCATGAATTTCAGTCTTAAAAATGGCCAAAATCGCCAGGTAAACAACCACGAATTTCAGTCTTAAAAATGGTCAAGATCGCCAGGTAAACAACCATAAATTTCATTCTTAAAAGTTGCCAAGATCGTCAGGAAAGAAACCACGAATTTTAGTCTTAAAAATGGCCAAGACCGCCAGGTAAACAACCACGAATTTTAGTCTTAAAAATGGCCAAGTTCGCCAGGTAAACAAACATGAATTTTGGTCTTAAAAGTGGCCAAAATTGCCAGGTAAACAACCACAAATTTCAATC
Organism: Picea sitchensis; assembly: GCA_010110895.2. Taxonomy (NCBI): domain Eukaryota; kingdom Viridiplantae; phylum Streptophyta; class Pinopsida; order Pinales; family Pinaceae; genus Picea; species Picea sitchensis. Next base: position 21,532 of record SNQJ01S0094809.1, read on the forward strand.
TTAAAAATGGATAAAATCGCGAGGTAAACAACCACAAATTTCAGTCTTAAAAATGGCCAAAATTGCGAGGTAAACAACCACGAATTTTAGTCTTAAAAATGGCCAAAATCGCCATGTATTCCAGTGATATCCCCCAACCATTACACCCAAAAATAAACGTGACCACTACACATAGAAACACACCCCTATACAAAAAATCCACGCCCCGAAACAAAGTAAAAAAATGAAGGCATTCTAGTAAATATTTCGTGGTGGTTTAGGTGTAAAAAGAAGCAAGTGCTCAACGAAATTCTCGTTGTGTCTCAAGGCATAGCCTTACTGTCATTCAAGAGAAAAATTCAGGCTAAATTCATCCTTAATTAAACTATAGTGCAAAAGTAAAATCACAGGGAACAAAGATGAACAAGGAACAGGGTATTCATTCGCCAATAGGCGCAAGACAATCAATCAACCTGGAGCAATCAGCAGGGGTAGACGGTTGGGTAGAAACATCCATCTCTCATCATCCACGCACAAAAAAGCAGGGCACTAGAATCTATAGGTCTCTATGCACCAAAGTGACGACTGTCTATTCGGCTCCTGGCCGACTGCTCAGGCATGGACTGATGGACTAGGAATGAGGACGAAGTAAAAAACACAACTCTTCACAAAAAATCTATAAAACCAATAGGACAGTAAAAAATTGCAAGGATCGAATGCCAATGGAATCAAGTCAAGAAACGAGGTTAAGACTATGGGGAAATTAAGTTCTCAATTAAAATGCTAAGTCAAACACCTTATTTACACAGTTAAAAGTACATAAATGAAAGTGTAAGGTCAATAATAATCTACCATGTAGAATAAAAACATGCACATTGTAGCCTAAGTCGTCTGGTCTGAGTCGTTGTCCTGCGCACTCCGTACAACTATCACTTGCCCACCAATGAGACTTCACCGGTACCTCCCAGCCAATGCTAGAGGTACTCTTCTTCCACCTTATCCCCCCGATCCAAAAAGGGGCCACACACACTAAACTAGAGAACAACTAGCTCCCAGCTCGCCTCACAAGGTCAAGCTACCACTCCTCACCGAGCTGGGTATCCCAACTCCCACAAGATAAGTCATTCAATTCAAAAATTCTACAGCGTAACGTTATACATAACATAAGATATCCATAATCCTCCTCCTCCCTCCTTTATATAGAGTTTCTAAGTCATTTTCTTTCTCAATTTTCCATTTAATTTATTGTTCAAATTTTTAATTAAGAAAAATCCTCCCTGTACATGTGTCACCCATAACCTTCATTGCACCAAAAATTAATTTCATTAATTATTTAATTACTCCTATTTCCTTCACCCACCTAAAAGCATTCCTAGAATCGCTCCTAGGTGTCCTCATATTCCCTTACACATTTTAATGACTTGCGCCCCTACTAACTACTAGTTGAGTTCAATTTAGAAAGTTCTTAACGGCAAGATACCTTACCAAGTTAGTCATTCTACTTTTTCCTTATGTTTCCCTTTCTCTTTATGTTTCCCCCTTTTCCCTTAGTTTCCTAATTATTTTAAATTTCCCTCTTTCCCTTTTTATCTAAAACTCAAATTAGAAAGTGTAGGAAATTACCTTTCTCCCCTTTTTCTTTTAATTAATAAATTTTTAATTAGCATAAGTAACATAACAATTATTTCCTTTTATGTTAAAAATGTAATTCTCCAAAGTAATTAGATTTTTACAAATTAATTGAATGGCTTACCCCTTTCTCGTCACATGTTTAATGATGATTATTAGTATTATATATATATATATATATATATATTATTTTTTTACCACAAGTATCCTTAGACCTATATTTTATTTTCCTAGGTTGGGCGACATTTTATTAGGGAATTTTTTTTAAAATATTTATTATCACAGTATTCATTCTAAGGCCATCTAGGTTTAATCACTTATTAGTTAACGACACGACGTGCCCTTCAAGATGCACTAGGTGCTCCAAGTGTCCCACTCGCCTCATTTGCTTTCCCTTGCGCGACGTGCCCTTCATTTTTCACTATGTGTTCCAATGGTGGCACTCGCCTCATTTTGTTTCCTTTGCACGATGTACCCTACAGGATGCACTACGTGCTCCAAGGGTGCCACTCGCCTCTTGAATGACTTTGTAGACTTAAAAAACCCCTGGAGTCAATACTCCATCAGGGGATCTTGTGGGGGACTAAGGGATTCTAAGGAATAAGGGCCCTGCCTTATTGCGCACCTCTTAGAATCATCATGAGCGACTGTCGCAGTCTTCCCTCACGACATCGTGGGTCTTCTTGAACTAGGTAATCGTTAACCAATAGTTCGAGCCATGACGTGAGTGCCAGTAGGCCGTGGTAGGGATGTTGTCCACACCTCTCCCTCAATGTATCTGGTAGTCGTACGTGACCCCTCTACTCCACATGTGAGTCTGGTTGACAAGCTATCATCAACCTGCATCATCAACGAATCATGTCATAATAAAATCCATAATCATAACATCTAATCAGATGCACATAGGTCATATATACAAAAATCAAACCCCAATTGTCCATTCCCTGACTCGGTCCAGAATCCAAGGGGTTTTGTCGATGCCTCTGCATCCTCGAGGTTCAAAATCCTACACACTCAGGAAAACTGAGTCAGTAGCACATGTCTATGTCAATACAACAAAATAATATGTCATCAATCCATAATGCCTCATAATCATAATCAAATTCCCAATAGTATAATAATCCATATCACTTGCAAGAAAGTGTCCTCAAAAAACAAGTTCACTCAGTGCCCGTAAGAGTAGGATGTTACATACACCCCCTCTTGGTCTAAACTTTGTCCTAAAGTTTCACTGTATATAAGTGTCAAAATAATGTGTATCACCGTGTCACAAGTTTGTCTATCAAACAAAAATGGAAACTTATGGAGCATATCATATGCATCCTCCCAGGTCGCCGAGTGCGGACTATAGTTGTCCCACTAGACCTTGACCTTCTCTACTCTTCGACGCCGTAGATGTCGAATGTGATGATCCAGGATGCAGATCGGCTCAGCTGTGAGCACACCCTCATCCGACACCTGCAAGTTGCTCAAGTCAAAACATGTGTAGGATCACTAATCATAATGTCTCAAATAGAGACGTGGAAGACATCGTGCATACACCTCAAGAATCAGGCAAGGCTAGTCATTAGGCCACAAGCCTCTCTTTTCCACAATCTCGTAGGATCCCATGAACCTTGGAGATAGTTTATCCCCTTTTCCAAACTTGATTGAACTCTTATGCGGTTTCAGCTACAAAAATACTCGATCACCACATCGTAACTACAGTCGACACGACACACATCAACATAAATCTTATGTCGATCCTCTGGTTCCTTGATCCTTTTTCTTATAGTTTTCATTTAATCTTCCATTTCTTGGATCGCTTTCGGTCCCCCTAGGACTCTATCCTCAAGCCGATCCCAACTCGAAGGCGTCTGACATGGTCGCCCATAAAGAGTCTCGAAGGGCGCCATCTTAATGGTGCTTTGGTAATTGTTGTTATAAGAGAATTATACTACTGGAAAGAATTCTTCCCAACACTTCTATTGGTCCATCACATACATGCACAACATTTCTTCCAAGCTTTGGTTTGTTCATTCTGTCTTCCCATCAGTCTCTGGGTGATACGCAGTACTAAAATTAAGTTGGGTTCCCAAGGCCTCTTGGAAACTAGTTCAAAATTGTCCAGTAAACATCGATCCTTGATCAGATATAATCCTCTTAGGTATGCCATGCAACCTCACAATCTCACTGATGAAAACCCTAGCTATGTCAGGTGCCTGATATATCATATGCACATGAATAAATGAGCACTCTTCATCAGAGTGTCGACTACCACAAAAATCGAGTCATGTCTCCTTGCCATCAATGGAAATCCAACAATGAAATCAATCGAAATAACCTCCCATTTCGATTCTAGAATAGCGTGTGGGTGTAGTAATCCTGCTGGTTGTGTGTGTTCAGCCTTTACCTGCTGACATTCTAGACATCTGGCCACATAGTTGACTATGTCTTCCTTCATTCCCTTCTAGAAGAATAAGGGTTTAAGGTCCGCCCTCATCTTTGTGACTCCTAGGTGGGCCATGTACACTGCTCTGTGAGGCTCGTTTAGGATCAAACTCCTCAACTCGTCGTTCGGTGGTACGCAAATTTAATTTTTAAATCTCAGTAGTCCATCGTTGTCCAAAGTAAATCCTTCAAATCTTGGTACCATCATTGTGTTTTGTCCGATAAAATCCTTGAACTCTTTGTAGCATTCATCGTTGTGCTATAAAGTTAGAATATTTTCACGTAGATTCGTCTGAAGAGGAAACACCGAAAATATGCATGGTCTCTGACTCAATGCATCTACCACTCGGTTCACGGTTCCTTTTGTAAGTAATCTCGAAGTTGTACTCGCTAAGAAATTCCGACCAACGTCGTTGTCGCATGTTCAGGTTGCTTTGTGTAAATATGTGTTGTAGTCCACTGTGGTCTATCTTTAATTCAAATTTTTGTCCAACAAGGTAGTGTCTCCAAACCTTGAAGGAATATACAATGGCTAACAAATCCAAATCGTGTGTCGCATAGTTCTCCTCATCCCTTCTCAATTTCCTTGAGATGTAAGCGATAACTCGACCGTCTTGCATCAAGACTCCACATAAGTCTTCTTTGGATGCATCAGTACACACCAAGAAGTCCATGTCCATGTCAGGGACCTTTAGTATCGGTGTTGTTGTCAACAACTCCTTGAGCCTCTGAAATGCCTCTGTGCATTTCTGAGTCCAACAAACTTCTTTTTCTTCTTCTGTAATTTCGTAATTGGATTTTCTATCTTCGAAAATCCCTCGATGAACTGTCAATAGTATCCTACTAAACCCATGAAGCTACCCACTTCCAGGACTTTCATCGACGCATGCCATTCCATAATAGCCTCAACCTTTGCTGGATTCATGATGATACCTTTGTTGGAGATGACATGCCCTAAGTAGTGAATCTTTGATTGATAAAACGAGCATTTGGACAATTTCCCATACAATTTGTGCTCTCGCAGACACTGTAGTACCAAGCGCAAGTGATCGTCATGCTCCTCCATCGTCCGGGAGTAAATCTAAATATAGTCAATGAATACTTGGACGAACTTATCCAAGTACTTGCGGAACACCCCGTTCATCAAACTCATAAATACTCATGGGGAGTTTGTTAGTACAAACGGTAAAACAATAGACTCATAATGTCTAAACCTTGTCTTAAAGGTGGTCTTAGGGATGCCATCCTCCTTGATCCGTAACTGGTGATATCCTGATTGCAAATTGATCTTTGAAGACACCGTAACACCCTTCATCTGATCAAATAGATCATCAATCCTAGGCAATGGATACTGATTCTTGATCATTGCCTTGTTCAATTGACAGTAGTCAATGAATAATCTCCATGACCCATCCTTCTTTCTTATGAAAATAACAGGCGCACCCCATGGTGACACACTTGGACGTATAAGTCCCAGGTCCAACAACCCCTTCAGTTGCATTCTCAACTCATGTAACTCTGGGGTTGACATAGGATAAGGTGTTCTCATTCTCTCTATTGGTTCAGTCCCTGGTTTTAGGTCTGTGGTAAACTCCAATTCCCTCTCCGATGGAATCCCAAGTAAATCCTCTGGAAACACGTCTGCAAACTCTCTCACCATCGGTAGGTGTTCTGGACCTTCTGCTACTCCTTTTTCATTTAACTCAAGGATCGCATAAAGTTTACATCCCTTGCGCAAGATCTTCCATAACTGCAAGGAAGAGATAAACCTCAGGGAAACTCGCTAGTTCCGACCTGCAATCACGCATCTCTGTCACTCATCATCGACCAAGCTCAACCATTTCATATTACAGTTCAGTGTTGCCTCATGTGATTCCAACCAGTCCATACCGATCAGGATGTCATAAGATCCTAATATCATGATGTACAGGTTGGCCCTGGTGACAAACTCTCCCAGTTTAAGGTACAACCCGTAACCTTTCCTCCAACCTTCTGTTTGGCTCTCGAAGCCATTTATTCAAAGCTAAACTCATCCTATTCGACTGCCTTTAAATTAATCCTTTTTAGCGCTGCACCAAAGATGAAACTCTCGGTAGCACCAGGATCTATTAAATACTAAGGAACTGGTCAGCGACAGTGCCTGATGTCTCAAGCACAGTCGAATGGTGCTTTGCCTGGAAGTTATTCACTGCTGCATGAATCTAATGGGCCTCACCGAAAACTCCCACAGTAATGGGTCCAGCTAATCCAGATGATCCGGCCCCTTCCTTTGGGAAGTAATGCTGGTAGTGTGGCTCCCCACAATCCAACACACCTTCTTTGGTCCAGTATTCATGGTACCTGAGGTAGAAGCTGAATTCTAACAATAAGGCCAAACAAACTCGAAATTATTGACCTTAAGTTTCTAGGTAATTTGGTGCGGAGCATACCGAAGCAACTCCAAAATGGGCCTCATACTCTAGCACCGTGCGACTTCCTTGTCGCAAGGCGTCGAACTCATTGAGATGACACTCCGGGAATTCCTTAGAAAGATACCTCTCCTGGAACCGTTCTTCGAACAATTCCCATGACACGTCGTCGACGACCATGTTCAAATGTGGCAGGAGTGTCTTTCGCCATAGAAGTGTGCTCCCCTTCAGTTGAAATACCACCATGCATACCTTCATTCTGGAGGTTGTAATCACGAAGCGTGAAGCACACCGCCTTGCTCTACAACCATGCCTCAACGACATAGTTGTCTGGGACACTCATGGACTCGAGAAATCAACTCTCTTGAGTTCTCGCTGGATGCTAACGATACTAGCTAGGGCACACTATGGACCCTCAGGGGTATAGGTTCCCTCGCCTCATCTCAGTACCGATGGTGAATCAAGGCCCCTTTGACATTACCTGGAAGGTCCTTGTCCGACCATCATTATCCCTTACAACAAGCGAATCTAACCGAAGGACTTGTTCTTCCCCTTGGGGGTTCAACTCCGAGGGTGTGGGAACTTTTGGAGGCGTCACCCCTCCTTCCATGACACCACGTTGCAAACCTTTGAGGCGTCGTCTAAATGAAATCACCACATGGACACGAGACCCCATCGTTACGACTACAAGCGAAGAAAAAAGTGCCAATTTTTTTTTCTTATAAATAGGATGACAACAATGATTATAGCTAGACAACACACCTGATGAAGAGAACCATGCCTGTTGAACAGGAACAAACAACTATGAATCCACGCACTGACACAAGAGAAGCTGGGAGAAATATGCGTAAAACAACAAGGAGAAACGACTACCTGCCCAATGCAAACATGATCACACCTACAAGATAAGGGAAAACATCCCCATCCCGAAACAATGAACTTGACAACCAAATACTAGAAACTCAAGGCGTATGAACCAAACGCATGAAGGCATTAGAACTCGAGTGCTAAAAAAAACTTACAACGATCAACAACACTCACATGGGAAGCACAAAATATGACCACGATATCATTCACCTCTATCTAATAGGGCATTCCATGATCCCCTCATCAGGACTCATGCTATCCCGAGGTGATAGGTGTGACGATAACCCTGGCACAACATAACCTATCTGGACCAAGGACTCAGGACAAATCTACGCACTAGGAGCCTAACAACTGACAAGAATACTACACCCCCACCCCAAGAAACAGGTCAACAAGACACATGATGACGATAATCAAAATGAAAGGCTCAAGATAATACCTGACTCTGCCAACAACCCATCCATTAATCAAGTCTCAATTAGTCAATAATTACAATCTAATTTAACATTAATTACAAATCGAATTTAGCAAGTCTAAATTACACTTAGTCAATAATTTACAATCTGATTAACATTAAATACAAATCGTATTTAGCAGTTTCCAATATATAACAATATAACAATAACAATATATAATGCTATAAATATAACACTATTAACAATATTAACTTCCAACACGTGGTTAAGCCATATTAACAATATTAAAGTATAACAACTATCTACTAAACATTAAAGTTGTTGAGTAATAACAAATTTAACCATAAACAAAAATCACGGTTCATTAAAACTCCATTGTTGTCGAATCAAGGCATGAATCACTGCCCAGTGAATACCGCCATATATTGAATCAATCGTTGTCATAGCAGTAACCGGTTAAGATAATTTCGGTCAAAAGGTGTGGTTGTCAAACAATAAATCGCTAATTAAAATCACCTATTAAAGAATAATTAAATGAAAACACACTCACTCTAAAGTTAACCTCACAGAGAAATTAAATGTTCAGGCTGGCAAAAAGATATGAATACGTAGAGATAAATTTGTTGACACCTCCAGACGAAATTGCGCTGAGTACTTCATAAGAAAACGCATTCAAAAAGTGGGTAAAATTGCAGACCATATGTAAATCAGTAATGAAGTGCAGTATTGAAAAGGGAAAAATCACCATGTAAAAAAACAACGAATTGCAGTCTTGAATAGAGAAAATCTCAATGTAATAAGAAACGAGTTGTAGTCTTAAAAATGGCCAAAATCGCCAGGTAAACAAGCCACAAATTCCAATCTTAAAATGGCCAAATTGCCAAGTAAACAACCACAATTTTCAGTCTTAAAAATGGCCAAAATAGCCAGGTAAACAACCACGAATTTCAATCTTAAAAATGGCCAAAATCATCAGGTAAGCAACCATGAATTTCAGTCTTAAAAATTGCCAAGATCGTCAGGTAAACAACCACGAATTTCAGTATTAAAAATGGCCAAGATTTCCAGGTAAACAACCACAAATTTGAGTCCTAAAAATGTCCAATATCACCACGTAAACAACCATGAATTTCAGTCTTAAAAATGGCAAAAATCGCTAGGTAAACAACCATGAATTTCAGTCTTAAAAATGGCCAAAATCGCCAGGTAAACAACCCCGAATTTCAGTCTCAAAAATAGCCAAAATCGCTAGGTAAACAACCACGAATTTCAGTCTTAAAAATGGCCAAAATCGCAAGGTAAACAACCACAAATTTCAGTCTTAAAAATGGCCAAAATTGCCATGTATTCCAGTGATATCCCCCTGCCATTACACCCAAAAATAAACATGACCAACACACATAGAAACACACCACTATACACAACATCCATGCCCCCAAACACAATAAAAAAAATCGAAGGCATTCCAGTAAAACAATTTTGATGGTTCAGGTGTAAAAAGAAGCATGCACTCAAGGAAATTCTCGTTGTGTCTCAAGGCATAGCCTTATTGTCATTCAAGGGAAAAATCCAGGCTAAATTTGTCCTCAATTAAACTAAAGTGCAGAAGTAAAATCACAGGCAACGAGGATAAATAAGCCATAGGGTATTCATTCGCCAGAAGGCGCAAGACAATCAATCAACCTGGAACAATTAGCAGGGGTAGACGACTGGGAAGAAACATCCTTCTCTCATCATCCACGCATAGAAAAGCAGGGCATTAGAATCTATAGGTCGTTATGCACTGAAGTGACGATCATCGATTTGACTCCTGGCTGAATGCTCAAGCGTGGATTGACAAAATAGGGATGAGGACGAAGTAAAAAGCACAACTCTTCACAACAAATCAATAAAACCAATAGGATAGTCACAACATGCAGGGATCGACTGCCAAGGGAATCAAGTCAAGCAACGAGCTTAATTCTATGGGGAAATTAAGTTATGAATTAAAATGTTAAGTCAAACACCTTCTTTACACAGTTAAAAGTATAGAAATGAAAGCGTAAGGTCAATAATAATGTACCATGCAGAATAAAAGCATGCGTACCATAGCCCAAGTCATCCACTCTGAGTCGTTTTCCCCCGCGCTCCATGCATCTCCTGCTTTCCGACCGATGAGACTTCACCAATACCTCCTAGCCAACTCTAGGGGTACTCTTCTTCCCCCTTAGCCCCCTGAGCCGCAACTAATTCACCCCCAAAAGTTCCCACACCCTCGAGATTAAACAATTCTATGATGAGTCGTCTTGACTCTCCATGTCTCAAACTCTGAAATGGATCTTGTCTCTTCGAGCTCTTCTCTATAGCTCTTCAACGATGTGACCACCGACGATGAACATAGACTTATTCAAAAATGCATTTCAGTGTTTCATCATTTCAGCATTCCTTTTGCAAAGTGTTTCGACACTCCAACTCTAGGTATCTGAAACCAACACCAAAAGGTGTTTTTCACATTGCGACATTTCAGCATTTCACCATTCCTTGTGATGAAGTGTTTTGATGCTCCATCTCCTGGTATCTGAAATATACACAAAAAGGTGTTTCGACATTTCTCATTTCACGACTTTAGGACTCCTGTGATGAAGATTCTCGACTCTTGACTCCTCCAACTCCCGGTATCCGAAACTCCAGTTGAAGTGCCTGTTTTGGGA